>MDKI01138662.1:0-58665 GCA_005239505.1 Nicotiana paniculata
GATAGAGACAACTAATCAAACTATAAGAAGTATCCGAGAAGGAAGTTCACCAACGTGAGAAACCATAGCCTTAGAATTTTATCATAATTGTTTACAACACATTGTTAGTAATTGTTAGGTATTATTATTGTCAATAGAATTAGTAAAACATCACCAATTTATATTAAAAAGTCTTGAGAGAATTGATTGAGTAAAAGTTGCGTATTTTAAAGCCTTCATTGATACATAAATTCCCTGTGGGATCGACTCTGGGCATAATACCCCGGATTATATTTGCAACGCCCGTTTAGTCTTTTATTAGACATATTTGAGCGTGATCAGGTATGCCTCACAGTCACTCATAATCAGCCCTTTCAGGCGTATCTCACCATCACTCATAATCATCCCCTCGGGCATACATCAAAGTTACTCATGCCTCCCAATCACTCGTCACTCGGCACTCGGCAATCGGTGTGCTCACTGGAGGTGTGTGCAGACTCCGGAGGGGCTCCTTCAACCCAAGCCCTAATATCAAGCCATCTTGTGGCGTATCATATCCTCACAATCAGGCCCTCAGCCTCACTCAGCAGAACCTCTCAAAAGCCCCTCGGGCAAATCAGTAAAACAGGTTACTCGACCCAAAATATCATTTCGTAAATCTCAAAGTAGTGTAAATCATGCTGAGTTCCGAAAACAGTAAGCACAATGTGACTGAGTGAAATCATCAATAAACAATGAGGAAAACAACAGTAAAAAGCCCCTAAGGGGTCTAAACAGTTCGGCACGAGGCCCCAAACACGAATTATAGCCCAAATATTTCAATAATCTTTAGAACATAATTTAACATAAGGTTTGGAGTAAAGTATGCAACTCAATAGTTGCCGCGGTGAGGAGCAAGTCCAATCCAAAAATCAGTGCGCGCCACATACTCGTCATCCGACATGTGCGCCATTCTAAAATCAGTGAGAAATATGTAGTCCGGGGTTTCATACCCTCAGTACTTACCTCTACCGGGCCACAACACTAGTCCGCTATGCTGTTTCCCCTCAAATTGGCTCCTGATTGCTCCGAATCTAGCCAAAACCAGTTTAACATCATTAATATATACTAAAGGAACACAACCCAATCGAAAACTATCAAATTATAGAAGAATATCGAAATTCGGCCAAACCCGAGCCCCGAGCCCACGTCTCGGAATTCGATAAATTTCACATCACTGGAACCCTCGTCCTCCCACGATTCTACACATACCAAAAACACCACAATCGGACCACAATTGCCTACCCAAATTGCCAAAAGAATTTTCCAATCCTCCACCCATTCTTCCCAACATTTTCCTACTTTAATCCTCCAATTTACAAGCCTCACCCGAACAAAATAGCATAGAAACGATTTTAATAACCCGGGAACTTACCTCCACTGAAGAACCACAAATTTTCTCTTCAATTTGCATTCAAATGAGCTCCAACCGCATGCAACAATGGTGAAATGAATAAAATTTCATGGAGGTCTCTTTTATATTGTTCTGCCCAGCATTTCCGCACCTGCGGACACTTAATCGCACCTGCGGTCCCAGGTGCGCACCTGCGCAATCCCACTAATGGACCAATTTTCGCACCTACGGCCACTTCTCCGCACCTGCAGCTTCGCAGGTGCGGCTAACTCTTCGCACCTGCGGATTTCCCCTACCTAGCCTCCTTTCGCACCTGTGCATGGCCTTTCGCACGTGCGGCTACCCATCTGCAGGTGTGGCCAACACCAGAAACTTACACCAACAGCTATTTGCTGCAAATTTCCAAGTTCAAAACTCCGCCAACCATTCGAAATCAATCTCGAGCCCCTCGGGGCCCCAACCAAACATACCAACACACCCCATAGCATTAGTCCAACTTAGTCGAGCCTTCTAAACACCAAAAACAACATGAAAACACCGAAATTACATCAAATTCAAGCTTATGAACTTTGAAACTTCCAAATTTCTCCAACTACGCCGAAACCAACCAAAACACCTCCGATTGACCTGAAATTTTGCACACATACCCAAAATGACATTACACACCTATTCAAACTTTCGGAATCCCATTCCGAACCCGATAGCCTATTTTCCACTGCCGACCGGAATTCGCCAAAAACTAACTTTCGCCAGTTCAAGCCTAATTCTATACCGGACATTAAAACTTCATTCTTAACACACTCCTAAGTCCCAAATCACCTAACGAAGCTATCCGAGCCATAAAATCCGCATTCCGAGGTCGTTCACCAATATGTCAACTCTCAGTTGACTTTCTCAACTTTTATGCTGCTTTAGGAGACTAAATGCCTCAATTCTCTCCATGACCACTCCAGAATCAAACCAACTGACCCAACACAATAAAAACAGGCTAGAAATATATGAAAAATGCAGAAATGGGGGAAACAGGGTAAATCTCACGGAACGACCGGCCGGGTCATTACAGGTTCCTGGCCAAAACAAACTTTGTGAACAGATAGCATATAAGCAATAAACACATAGGTGAATAGATGAAGGTTTTGAGAAGATTTTCAGTCCAAGCACACATATGTGCTTAAGTTTAAAATATTTAAAGTCTAAGCCCATATACAAAATTCTGGAGGTTTTAAAATCTAAGCACACATGTGTAAGAGATAGAGGGGGGGTCCTAGGTTTTTTATCCTATAGGATCACATCAGTAAAATGCCCGATAATCACTCATCAGAAGAGGGGCTACACGTGGCATTAGCGCACCGGACATCATATCCATGTCTACCCTTCCTACCGCTTAGCGGTTATTAAGCAGGTTTATTTAACGACCTCTATGCGTGCTGTTACCCGTCTCTTCTTAATGGCCCTGGAGGAATTTAGGACCTCTAAATATAGGCAGTTCTAGACAAAAACCCCTGAGGTAAAAAGGATAAAATTCTAAGAGATAGGCAAGAACAATTAGGACTTTACAAATAAATGCAGGAAAAGCAGTTAAGAGGCTCAAATTTACCTCCACAGATAATGCACATAAGCAGCATGTCTCAAACACAAACAAGAGGCGGTTTTATTAGACAGAATCCTAAGACATGATATCTAAGTGAATATCAATACACATAAGTATGCAGCTTGTTTATAAGGTTAATAGCAAGGACCTAATCAGTTTACCTACTGATTTTAAAACCTCTTAGCCTTTAGACAGTAAACGCAATCAAAACAATATTCATTTTTTTAAAGAGATTGATTACCTAAGGCTTTCCTAGGCGTGGGGTTGTGCATAGTAACTACCAGAACTATTAGACAGTTCAGAGGTCGTTTTACCTAAAACATGATGTTCTAAATGATGTAAATCTGAGAATGCAGAGATAGTTACTAATTCCTATTAAGAGCAGGCATGATAATCATATGCGAGACTATCTTATACCTTTTCATGATTCAACAGTGTAAACTAGGGGTAGTTAAGTAAATGTAGCCGAAATCCTAGAGCATGGTATCTAGTATGCACATATAAATGCAGGATGGCTAAGACATAGTGCACAGGATTCCTAAAGCATAATTTCTAAAATGCACAAAGAGTTACAGGATGATTGGGACATGTTTCGGATGCACTGGAGTATTAATTTTATCACCCTCGGAGTAGGATTTCTAAGTGGTAGGCATAAGCATAAATTAAGGACATGTTGTACGTTAAAGCAGTAAACATGAAAGCCTTAAAGACATGATATCTATGTTTGGCATGTTTTGAATGAACATGTTAGTCCTAAGCATGGATTCTAATGCAGATATAGGGAATGTAAAGCCTAAGGCATGATTTCTACCCAGTGGCATTGATAAGATCATATAGCTATCCCCTATTTCACCAACAGCTAGTACACAAGCATCAAAAACAAAATTGAGTCATATTGAATCAGATTACAAGTTTATAAGAACATGTTAATCCTAAAGAGTTAAGACATAATTAGCATACTAGATGAAACAATGATGCAAAGAGGTCAATTTCATGTTAAACAGCAAAATAGTAGATAGAAATAGATCAGGAACATGATAAACTGAAGCAGTAAAAGAAACATATTAGTTTTGGGACTTAGATTGAAAATCAGAGCATACTAGTAAAGGGACAGTAAACACAAAAGTGAAGGGGCAGGAGAGCACAATAGTTAGCCTTGGCTTGCAGCCGGCTAACTAAGAATAATAGTACGTGACACAAAAAGAGAGCAGGAAGCTTTGAGTGTAGGAGATAAAGTTTGAAGTAATGTGTTCGTCTCCGTTTAGTGTCAATGAGAGAAAGCATATATAGTAGTTTGAAACTAGGTAGGATAAGGTAACAATCAAAGTTAGGCAGTGATTGGGTAATCAGAATCAATCAACATAAGATCAATATAAGTACTCCCTTCAATTAAGGAGTTAACGTGAACGGTAATAGACATGCAATAAATAAGGAAAGATACCATATGACTGGAATATAACACAATAAGGAAATAATTTCAGCACAGTACCAGTATAGAACATGTAATTAAGGCTAGGTTCAGATGATTCTAAAGTTAGAAGAAGAATCATTTTTTGAAAAGGGGTTAAGAAACCCTAGTTTGAAGATGAAGAGTTGCTTTAGGAAAATCGGAAAATATTTAAGAAAATAGAAAAATATCTCGGAATATACCCAAATCTATTGCAGATCTAAGAAATCCAGTGTTAAAATTAGGGTTTCAGAGAGAGAACCCAAAGAGAGAGAGAGAGTCGGCTTAGAAACCACAGGTTCTAGCCGGAGATGGGAGGATCTTGCTCAGATGGCCATGGACGGCCTGAGAATGACATGAAAACCATGGGAGGTGAGTGAAACGCCTTCTGGTTCCTTTGAGAACCTCAAGGAAGCAATAACCCGGTGTAGAAAGGAGCCATGAAGGCTGGGATGGTGGTGAGACCACCATAGTTACCGGCAAGTCGACGACCGGTGAGAGCTTAGGTTTAGCAGAGAGAGTTTGAGAGATGAGAGAGATTTATAACGGCGGAGTGAAAGAGAGAAAATGAGAGGGGAATAGGGGTAGTCTCTAGGGTTAATTAAGGAAAAGAGAGATCTGGAGCGTTGATTAAAATTGATCAACGGTCCAGATTAGCCAAGGGATTGGGTCGGGTAGGATAATGTATTGGGCCTGGGGTATTTGGGCCATTTTTAATCAGGCTTGGGTCTAGTTTAATTAGGCTATAAATGAAATGAAAGTGGCTATTTGTTAAATAACCAATGTAAATTAATTAAAACAATTTATAAAAATAGTTGTTAATTATAAAGAATGAATTTCATGCAGTAGAAAATAATTAAAAATGATTACTTAGTATTTTAAACATACAAATGATTAATTTATGGATAAAAATAGTATAAAATCGTATGATTGGGCTATAATTGCAAAGTTATTGCAATTATAGCCCAAAAGGTGCCAATTTGGCTAATTATGAAATAATTTGGTCTTAATAGGATAAAAAATAATTAATGAAACCAAGAAACGCTTTTGAAATCATTTGTAATACAATTTTGTAAATATTTATTGGCAATAAAATGCTGGATAGATTAATACAAATATAGGAAAATTGTGGAAAAATATCAATTGCTATTGATACATGATTTTGAAGCTATATATGCAAATTCAAAATACATTGAGGAAAAATTGGGTATCAACAGCTTCCCCTCTTTACTCGGAAAGGATGAAAGAGTTTTTCGGGTAAAGACATAATGGTTAATTTTGACCGAGCGAAACGGTTTGGAGAGATGTAGGCCGCACCCTGGCTTCGGAGCTGCCTACATATCCCTGGTTTTACAGGAATCAGGCTGTATGTAATTCCGGATCCATATGAAAAGTATACTGGTGAAGTCATCATAATAACGCACTCAACATCTAGGGCTAAAGAATGAACGGTTCTACAGAAGAGGTTAGGTTTGATATGGCTGGGAGAACTGGAGGGGGATCGCTCCTGTGGGGTAGTCGTCTCTTGCCGGGTTACCTGCAGATAAAAGCAATACAAGCGTATACTGTGCGTAAATTCAAACATGATGCAAGCTCCCGTTGGACTATGAATGTTGTCTTCGGATGGTTAGGGATGACATCCTCAGACCATGATGTCCTGGGCCATTGATTGTTTGATGAAGGATTCACAGACCATGAAATGATGTTCTCGGGCCATGAAGATGGTGCCTCCGAACGATGACGCCTTTGAATAATGATATGGAAAATTTGAGAGAGATCCTCAGGCCATGACATGACGTTCTCGGGCCATGAAGATGGTGCCTCCGAACTATGACGCCTTTGGATAGGTTGGCGATATTTCAGCCCATGATGTAATATGATGCTTGACAAGACAGAGATTAGTCTTGCGAGTTGAAGGGCAGAGCTTAGCCCGAAAGAGAGGCGAAGTAAAATGTGCTTGCTTAGTCTCGATGAAAAAGTAAATTGGAGGCAGAGCTTAGCCTCATGCAGATAGGAAGGTAGCGGTTAGCCTTATGAAAATGGGATGTAGAGCTTAACCTTGTGCAAAAATGGAGACAGAGCTTAGTCTCATGCAAATGAAGGTAGAGCTTAGTCTTATGCAGACAGAAGGCAGATGATTAGCCTTATGCAAATGGGAGGTAGAGCTTAACCTCGTGATAAATTGGAAACAAAGCTTAGTCTCATGCAAATGAAGGTAGAGCTAAGCCTTATGCAGACAGAAGGCAGATGATTGGACTTATGCAAATAGGAACAAACAACAAATGCTAGTAGAATTTCTTAGCTGGTAATAGGTTGTGGTATTGCGATTGTTGCGAGAACTGTGATTATGGAGCATGTTCGCCCTTTTGCACTAATAGTAAACTTTGCTATTGCGACTGTCTTGAAGTCTGTGAATTCGAAACCTGTTTGTTTTTTTTATTCCTGCATCCAAAGAAAAAATTGTGAGATTTGTAGGTGGTAAAGGTTGGTTCGTATCTCCGCTGGCTTTACTTGCTTCGCTCTGCTTGGTCTGATGTTTCTGTTTGTGTCATCGGGTAGTGTTTGCTAAACAGAGCTATATTTTGAAAACTTGCATAATTTTATAAAGACATAGTAAAAAATACATTTTAAGAAATTTAAATGAACCGATGACCGTGACATGGTTAAAGACATTGCAACCAATCATACTACGGAATTTTGAGGGTCCTCCTCAAAATTCTGCCCCAGCTAGATGGTTGACGATTCTAACCGTTGTACATGTTGTGATTGGCTGAACTTGCTTAAGAATTTTGAGGGTCTTCCTCAAAATTCTGCCCCAGAATTCCAATTGCGGGGGGAAATGAGATTTTTATTGAATTATGACCGAACCAATAGGGATTCCTACATATCCCCTCTTAAACGGGAATCAGGCCAGGCGTAGTTCAGTTACATCATTAAAGAAAAACATAGAAAGTTACACATAATATCGTTTGACTGCATCTGAATTGATTAGCTTTGGCCAAACTTCTCCGTCCATTTCTGCAAGTATGAGAGCTCCTCCTGTCAATACTCGGTGAACCATATACGAACCTTGCCAGTTGGGAGAATATTTCCCTTTGGCTTCGTCTTGATGTGAAAAAAACTTCTTTAACACCAGTTGCCCCGGTGTGAACTGTCTTGGCTTGACTCTCTTGTTGAAGGCTTTGGACATTCTATTCTGATAAAGTTGACCATGACATATTTCATTCATCCTTTTCCCATCTATGAGGGCCAACTGCTCGTAGCGTCCTTTTATCCATTCTGCGTCGCTGAGCTCAACTTCTTGTATGATTCTTAAGGAAGGGATCTCTACTTCGGCAGGGATAACAACTTCCGTACCATAAACCAGTAAATAAAGAGTTGCCCCGGTTGATGTGCGTACTGTGGTGCGGTATCTCAGTAAGGCGAATGATAATTTTTCATGCCACTATTTGTGATTTTCTATCATCTTTCTCAATATCTTTTCATGCTCTTGTTGGCGGCTTCCACAGCTCCATTCATCTGTGGTCTATAGGCTGTGGAATTCTTGTGCTTGATTTTAAAAGTCTCGCACATGGCTTTCATCAGATCACTGTTGAGATTGGAGCCGTTTTCGGTGATGATTGACTCCAGAACCCCGAAACGACAAATGATACGGTCACGAACAAAGTTTGCCACGACTTTCTTAGTCACTGCTTTGTATGATGCCGCTTCGACCCATTTGGTGAAGTAATCAATAGCTACTAGGATGAACCTATGTCCATTTGAGGATGTGGGCTCGATTGGTCCAATAACATCCATTCCCCAGGCGACGAACGAACAAGGTGAGCTTGTTGCATTGAGCTCATTTGGGTTACCTTTATCATATCTGCATGTACCTGACATCGATAGCATTTCCGGACATATTGGATGCAGTTCGTTTCCATGGTCATCCAAAAGTAACCAGCTCTGAGTATTTTCTTTGCTAAGACAAAATCATTCATGTGTGGGCCATAGGTCCCAGCATATATCTCTTCAAGTAGTCTAGAGTCTTCCTTTGCATCGACACATCTTAATAATCCCATTTCAGGAGTCCTTCTGTAGAGGTTTCCTCCACTGAGAAAGAAATTGTTGGACAATCTCCGGAGCGTGCGTTTCTGAGTGTGATTTGCAAGCTCTGGGTACTCCCCCTTTGACAAATATTCCCTGATGTCATGGAACCATGGTCTCCCATCTGCTTCTTCTTCAATATGGGCACAATATGCCGGTTGGCTATGGATCTTTACTGGAATAGGATCAATGAAGTTCGTATCTGGGTGCTGTATCATGGATGATAGAGTGGCCAATGATTGGCAAACTCGTTCTGAATTCTGGGGACGTGCCGAAATTCCGTCTTTGTGAACCTTTTCCTCAATTCCTTCACATGGTACATATATGGCAATATCTTGGAATTCTTGGTAGCCTATTCTCCTTGTACTTGGTGTATTAGCATATCTGAGTCACCAATTACTAGCAACTCCTGGATATTCATGTTAATGGCCATATTGATCCCTAAGATGCAGGCCTCATATTCTGCCATATTGTTGGTACAAGGAAATCTGAGTTTGGCAGATATCGGGTAGTGTTGACCTGTTTCCGATATCAGGACAACTCCAATGCCGACTCCTTTGAAATCCGCTGCTCCGTCGAAGAACATTCTCCACCCGTCATAGGATTCTGCAATGTCTTCCCCTATGAATGACACTTCTTCATCGGGACAATACGTTTTCAGGGGTTCGTATTCTCCTCCCACGGGGTTCTCGGCAAGATGAATTGCCAGTACTTGCCCCTTGACCTCTTTTTGAGTCACATAGACAATGTCGAACTCACTCAGCAGGATTTTCCATTTAGCCAGTGGGCATGGGATTCTGAAAGATATATTTCAAGGGATCCATCCTTGATATAAGATACGTTGTGTAGGTACAGAAGTAATGCCTCAGCTTCTGGGCTACCCAGGTTAGAGCACAACAGGTACATTCCAGTAGAGAATACCGTGCCTCATGTGGAGTGAACTTCTTACTCAGATATAAATATCCTGTTCCTTTCTTGTCTCGTCGTGCTGCCCCATAACGCAACAAAAAGCTCCATCTAATACCGCAAGGTAGAGTATCAAGGGTCTACCTAGCTCTGGCGGGACCAAGACTGGTGATGTTGACAAGTATTCCTTGATTCTATCGAAAGCTTTTTGACAATCCTCGGTCCATTCGGTTGCAGAATCTTTCTTCAGCATCTTGAAGATTGGTTCACATATAACCGTGGGCTAGGCTATGAATCAGATGATGTAGTTAAGGCGTCCCAGGAAACTCATCACATCTTTCTTGTTCTTTGGCGGTGGAAATTCTTGGATGGCTTTGACCTTTGATGGATCCAGTTCTATTCCTCGGCGGCTGACGAAGAACCCAAGAAATTTCCCAGCAAGAACTCCGAATGCACAATTTGCGGGGTTTAACTTCAAGTTGTACTTTCACAGCCTGTCGAAGAATTTTCTCAAATCTACTGTAGGGTCGGTGGCTCTCTTGGACTTGATGATGACATCATCCACATACACCTCAATTTCTTTATGTATCATATCATGGAAGATAGTGGTCATAGCTCTTATATAGGTGTCTCCAGCATTCTTTAGGCAGAACGACATCATCTTATAACAGTTAACTCCTCACGGCATAATGAAAGCTGTTTTCTCAACATCTTCCCTGTCCATCCAAATCTGGTGGTAACCAGCAAAACAATCCATGAACGATTGGAGTTCATGCTTCGCACAATTGTCAATCAAGATGTGTATGTTCGGGAGAGGAAAATCATCCTTCGGACTGGCCCGGTTGAGATCCTGGTAATCGACACAAACTCTGACCTTTGCATCTTTCTTGGGTACTGGCACGATGTTGGCTAACCATGTCGGATATTCAACTACCCTGAGAACCTTGGCGTTGATTTTCTTGGTGACTTCCTCCTTGATTTTCAGACTCATATCAGGCTTGAAATTTTTGAGCTTCTACTTTACCGGCAGGCACATTGAATTGGTTGGTAACTTGTGAGCCACAATGGATGTATTTAGACCAGTCATGTCATCGTACGACCATGCAAATATGTCTTCACGCTCTTTCAAGAATTGTGTGTATTCCATTTTCTCTGATGGCGATAGATGAATGTTGATGCTAGTTTCCTTGACAATTTCTGAATCTCCCAGGTTGACTATCTCGGTTTCGTCCAGATTGGACTTAGGTCTATTTTCAAAATCCTCAACTTCTCTAATAATTTCATCGGGTATGGTATCTTCTTCTTATGAATCACTGTCCTTTTGTTGCATTGTCTCATTGCATGTCACAGTCATTGGTTCATCAAGACAGGAAATAGTAATGCTGTAAGATAAAATAATTAGAGAAAATGATAATAAATGAATATAGATTCGTTGAAACATAAAATTGATTTTGAATGTTTTTGGAACATTGGATATTTTATTGGAAAACTCAAAAAAAATGGAAATGCGGAAAAGGAAACCATTAGCAAAAACCCGAGTCCTATGCCAGGCTTGTATCCACTCCAGTTCAGTACGCTTTTGATCTTACTGTCCCACTATTTGTATTTATCCACTACATTGACCCGTTCAATGTGGTTGTAGGTTTCCTCACCCAACCTTCTTCTACCTTCAATCACCGGGATGGTCTGCCGACCATAAATATGATTGCTTTCATCTCCATGAATGATCACTTCCTGGTGGTTCCATTCAAATTTTACCACCTTATGCAATGTTGATGCTACAACCCCGGCGGCATGTATCCATGGGCGTACCAATAACATATTATAGGACGCTGAAATGTCTATCACCTGAAATTCAATTTCGAACCATGTAGGTCCTATCTGCAGACAAAGACTGATTTCGCCGATGGTAGACCTCTGAGAACCGTCGAAAGCCTTTACATTCATAGATCCTTCTTTGATCTCGTGCAGGCCCTTGTCCAATTTCTTGAGTGTTGTCAACAAACAGATGTTGAGGCTGGATCTACCGTCAATCAGAATCCTGGTGATGAAGTAGTCCTCACATTGCATAGTAATGTGTAGTGCTTTGTTATGACTTAGCCCTTCAGGCAACAGCTCGTCCTCGTGGAAAGTGATCTTGTGACTTTCCAGTTTTTGACCTACCATATTGGCCATTTCTCCACTAGTTATGTTATTTGTCACATATGCTTCGTTCAACACTTTCATCAAAGCATTCATGTGTGTCTCTGAATTCTGCAGCAATGACAGAATGGATATCTGGGCTGGAGTTTTGTTCAGTTGATCGATGACTGAGTATTCCCTGGCCTGCACGATTCTCCAAAGATCATCTGGGCCTGTCTCAATGACATGTGGCCTGTTGGAAGCATTCTTTCTAGACTCTGCCAAGTGTTCAGGTGTATAGACCCTGCCGGTCCTTGTCATCCCCTATGCAGCAACACCATCTTCTTCTATCTTGACTTTACCTTTCCTTCTTGCTTCAGCCGTGTAATCCCAAGGTACAACCTTGTCGTTGAAAGGTGGCGTGGTTGACACTCTCACTGTGATTGGTTGCAGCTACTTTCACTTCAAATGGAATGGGTGCCTTAGCAGGCGGCATAACTTCAACCTCGAACGGCAAATATGTGTTTGCAGGTGGTGCCGTTTCAAACTTGAATGGGAGTAACACAGTTACCTCGACGTCTCTGAATTGCTGAATCTGGACTATGATGGGATTAAGAGTGACTGCTGGCTTCTTTGGGTCATCACCTTCTATAATTAACCCGATCGACCCCTCTGGGTCCCAATATTCTTCTATCTCTATCATATTGACACCCCTATGGTCTGGAAGCAGATTGTTGCGAACATTGGGAGAAACTTCTTTTGCTTGGATGACCTTGTTATCAATCATAGACTGGATCTTATCCTTCAATAAGTGGCATTCATCAATTGTATGCCCCTTCATGCCGGAATGGTATGTACATGTCTTGTTTGGATTGACCCATTGAGATGGATTCTCAGGGTTTATAGTAGGGATATGAGTGACATAACCAACGGCTTTTAATCTTTCATACAACTGGTCGATAGGTTCAGCAATGGCAGTGTATTTTTTAGGAGTTCTGCAATCAAAGTTGGGTCGAGGTCTCGGAAAATTTTGGCGAGCAGGGGGTGACTGGAAGTGAGATGGCTGAGAGTTGTAGGTATGATAAACATGAGATGGTTGGGAATATCTGGGGGAAGTAGGCTGATATGTAGACGGTGGAGATGGTTGATATGTTGATGGAGGTGCTGACTGATAGGTGGGCGAGGGTGCTTGATAGGTGAGTGGGGAAGTTCTGTATACCAACGGGGATTGGGGTCCCTGTGCAACCATTACCGTTCCTTCATCTTTCTTCTTGGATATACCATCAGACTGCAAGGCTTTGTTGGTGGCCTGTAGTGCCTCAATGTTAGTGACCATTCCACTCTTGACACCTTCTTCAATTCTCTCACCCAGCTTGATGATGTGAGAGAATTTGTGGTTTTCAATCACCATTAACCTCTCATAATACTGTGGGTCTTGTGCCCGGAAGAACTTGTTCATTTGTTCTTCCTCTAGGGCATGCCTGACCTTGGCTGCTTTAGATCTCCAACGAGCGGCATATTCACGAAAAGTTTTGGCGGGCTTCTTTTTAAGGTTCTGGATGTAGAACACGTCTGGTGCGTTCTCCATATTGAAACTGAATCGGTCCATGAATTCTGACGCCATACTTACCCAGTCAGACCATTTCTTAGGGTTTTGGCTGATGTACCAAGATTAATCATCTCCTGCGAGGCTCCTCATGAACAATTTCATGCGAATCTTCTCGTCTCTTCCTACTCCAACCAATTTATCACAATAGATCCTCAGATGGACCCTGGGATCACCTGTACCATCGAACATTTCGAACTTAGGAGGTTTGTAACCTCCAGTAGTTCAACATCGGTCTGTATGCAGAGATATTCATAGTTAAGCCCTTTGACTCCCTTACTCCCTTCAACGCCCTGAACTCGACTAGTCAGCTTCTTGAGTTCCTCGGCCAAATTCTTAATAAGCATATCCTTCTCACTGGATTCAGGTGTGTAAGCAATGTGTTGGGTGGAGTGAGGTAGAGTCTCCACATATATGGGGTTGTTCTGATGACCTGGTGTTTGAGCATAGAGGTGGTCACTTGTGGAGTCTTGTGGTTCAGGGATAATTTTAGCGGGGTATTTCTTGGAGCGTGGAAAGTGTTGTGCTGGTTCTGTGGTGGGATAATTTGTTTTTTCGGTGGAGTTGTATGATGATGAGTTATGGGAGGGTTTTGTTTGTTTGGGGTGTTCTGAGGAGGTATGGGATTTTGAGTGACATCTGGTACACTGAGTGAAAAGGATTAATTTGCCAAGTTCCAGACATGCTCAAGTTCCCCTTGGAGTTTCAACAACATTTGCTCGAGTTGTGACATAGCATCATTCTAAACCTGAGTACCTTGTTGGTCAAGAGCTTCTGTTCATTCCACTGGCATTGTGTTTTCTTGTCTGACGTTGCCCAAATCTTCCATTTTGCCTTTGCTTTTACCTTTAAGTGGACTAGGAGGAGGAGGAGGAGGAGGAGGAGGAGGAGGAGGAGGGCCTCTGGATCTTGTGTGATATGATGATGATGCCAGAATGCACGAACCAACCTTTGGGGAGGGGAGTAATCAAAAGATAAGCAAAAACAAAAAATAAAAGGTAGCCAAGTCAGTAAGGATCATGAGAAAATATTGCAGTATTTAAACACATAGTGCAGGAATAAAAGCGTGTCCTAATTTGGGAGCCTCATTGTGCCAGAGGTAGGCCTAGCGACAAGTTGATTTTGGAGATCTTAGATGCAAAAATGACTCATTTCAGAATATCCAGTAAAGAGGGCAAGTTCCTGAGGACCCTCTTCACATGGTCTTTGTCACTGGGCGAGAGGTCTTCCCACCAATCTAGCAATAGTGGTGGTATTCTTTGGACCATGCCGAACCTGGGGACTTCATGCCTTATTTTCTGCAAAATAGATAAGGTTAGACCCTTACCCCCGCCAGACTCGACTATTTATACACTTATGATTAGCATGCATGCATTTAGTTCTCCAAATAAATGCACAGAACGTGACTGCGTCCATTGGGATTATGAAAAATCCGGTGGATTTTTGGATAAGGATGTCTTAAAGGGTTATCGTGCACACAACACGTTAATCCAGATAGGTTTGACCATTATGCATGCACAATATAACAGAATAAGGTTTTTATAAGGTTTTAGACTGGTACCCTCAAGTGGAAAACTTGAGGGGGAAAGGCACGGAACCGTCGACTGCCTCGCTGATCGACTATTTTTACCGCAAATAAGCCTTTCCGAATTTAGGGGTGATATAAAATGAAAGGGCGCAAACACTCATCAAGCGTTGCTATAGGATTTGTATAAGCATGAGTGGAATATGATGTTGAGCATGATTTATGAAACAATAAATGAGCAATAAAATCATGTTGTCATGTATTTGCACGTTATGAAAGCGGTAAATACAACAGTTATAATTGAAAAAGCAGTTACAAAGAAAACAAAAAGAAACATGTCAGTTTTGATTCTGAAAGGAATAAATAATTGAAAGAGATAAACAATTAATGGTACATAAAGGGGGAAAAGGAAAGGTCGCAAGTATTAACAAAGTAAACACAAGTTCACAAAGCAGTTTGGATAATGGTAAAAGCTAGGATAATCCTCAGCAGAGTCGCCATGCTGTCGCGCCTCCTTCTTTCCTCCCTTTTTGGATCGATCAGGGTATTCGACATTATTGGGACAACTCGTTTCCTTTTGGGAAAGGGATAAGGAACTGAAGATTCGCCACCTAACAATTTTAAGGTGCGTTAGGGCACCTACTAAAGGTTATTTAAAAACACAGATTAGATAACCAGGGATAGGGTAAGGGCTTGAAATTACTTCAAGGGGAAGGTATTAGGCACCCCTCGAAGTCCACAATTGTGGTTCCCGGCCCAAAAAAACTTTGTGAATAGATAACATATAAGAAATAAACACATAGGTAAATAGATGAAGGTTTTGAGAAGATTTGCAGTCCAAGCACAAATATGTGCTTAAGTTTAAAAGATTTAAAGTCTAAGACCATATACAAAATCCGGAGGTTTCACAATCTAAGCACACATGTGTAAGGGATAGAGGGAGTTCCTAGGTTGTTTATCCTATAGGATCACATCAGTACAATGCCCGGTAATCACTCCTCAAAAGAGGGGCTACATGTGGCATTAGCGCACCGGACATCATATCCATGTCTACCCTTCCCACCCTTCAGCGGTTATTAAGCGAGTTTATTTAACGACCTCTATGGTGCTATTACTCGTCTTCTTAATGGCCCTGGAGGAATTTAGGACCTCTAAATATAGGCAGTTCTAGACAAAAACCCCTAAGGTTAAAAGGATAAAATTCTAAGCGACAGGCAAGAACAAATAGGACTTTATAAATAAATGCAGGAAAAGTAGTTAAGAGGCTCAGATTTACCTCCACAGATAATGCACATAAGCAGCACGTCTCAAACACAAACAAGAGGCAGTTTTATTAGACAGAATCCTAAGACAGGATATCTAAGTGAATATCAATACACATAAGTATGCAACTTGTTTATTAGCTTAATAGCAAGGACCTAATCAGTTTGCCTACTGATTTTAAAACCTGTTAGCCTTTAGACAGTAAACCCAATCAAAACAGTATTTTTTTTAAAAGATTGATTACCTAAGGCTTTCCTAGGCGTGGGGTTGTGCGTAGTAACTACGAGAACTATTATACAGTTCAGAGGTTGTTTTACCTAAAACATGTTGTTCTAAATGATGTAAATCTGAGAATGTAGAGATAGTTACCAATTTCTATTAAGAGCAGACATGGTAATCATATGCGAGACTATCTTATACCTTTTCATGATTCAGTAGTTTAAACTAGGCGTAGTTAAGTAAATGTAGATGAAATCCTAGAGCATGGTATCTAATATGAACATATAAATGCAGGATGGCTAAGACATAATGCACAGGATTCCTAAAGCATGATTTCTAAAAAGCACAAAGAGTTACAGGATGATTGGGACATGTTTCGGATGCACATGAGTATTGATTTTATCACCCTAGGAGCAGGATTTCTAAGTGGTAGGCATAAGCATAAATTAAGGACATGTTGTATGTTAAAGCAGTAAACATGAAAGCCTTAAAGACATGATATCTATGTTTGGCATGGTTTGAATGAACATGTCAGTCCTAAGCATGGTTTCTAATGCGGATATAGGGAATGTAAAGCCTAAGGCATGATTTCTACCCAGTGGCATTGATAAGATCATATAGCTATCTACCAGTATTCATTTACAATAATTATTACAGACCAGCTGAATAAATTACATAAATAGATAAAGGAAAAGAAGAAGTTAAACTATAGGAGCATGAAAACAGGCCCAGATTCTTAGAACCTGAAGTGCCCAAATGTTTCATAGACTTTCTCATATCCGGGTGTATCAGAGTTTCCTAAGGGCCTCAAGGGATTCCGGGCAGTGCTCACACCCAGATTTCATAACCATAATTGAGTAAGTGCAGTGTGGAAGGGCCAGCCCCAATGCATCAGAGTTCAGAGGGATCTCACAGGAATCCCAAAGCAGTCATACACTAGAGGGGCAGAACCTAAGGAACTAGGAGTAGAGTGAGAGATGTGCAATGGCAGAGTGAAAGAGATAAAATGAGAGGGGAATGGGGGTAGTCTCTAGGGTTAATTAAGTAAAGGGGAGACCTGGACCGTTGATTAAAATTAATCAACGGTCCAGATTAAACAAGGATTGGGTCGTGTAGGATAATGTATTGGGCATGGGGTATTTGGGCTGTTTTTAATCAGACTTGGGTCTGGTTTAATTAGGCTATAAATGAAATGAAAGTGGCTATTTGTTAAATACCCAATGTCAATTAATTAAAACAATCTATAAAAATAGCTTTTAATTATAAGAAAATAAATTTCATGCGTAGAAAATAATTAAAAATGATTACTTAGTATTTTAAAAATACAAATGATTAATTTCTAGATAAAAATAGTATAAAGTCGAATGATTGGGCTATAATTGTAAAGTTATTACAATTATAGCCAAAAGGTGCCAATTTGGCTAATTATGAAATACTTTGGTCTTAATAGGACTAAAAATAATTAATGAAACCAAGAAAAGCTTTTGAAATCATTTGTAATGCAATTTTATAATAATTTATTGGCAATAAAATGCTGGATAGATTAATACAAATAGAGGGAAATAGTGGAAAAATATCAATTGCTATTGTAACGACCCGGCCGGTCGTTTTGCATTATCGGACCCCGTTCCCCTAAATGAAACTTCCCATAGCCGCTTATTATGATTTATGACTTGCGGGGACTGGTGGTCCGGGATTCGGAGGTGTTTAGAGTGCTATAGGAACAATTGGTTCCTTAAGGTTGGCCTTTAAGGCCAAGTTTGACTTCGGCCAACAATTTGGGTAAACGACCACGGAATCGAGTTTCGTCAGTTCCGGTAGCTTCATGTGATGATTTTGGACCTGGGCGTATGTTCGGAATGGGTTTCTGATGACCCGGGGGAATTTTGGCGCCCAATATTGAAATAAGAAGTTCCTTAAGTTCCTATTTTGGTTTGGGACGTGTTTTTGTGTTATCGAGGTCCGAACGGAATTTCGAGACCGGGAATAGTTCCGTTATGTTAATTATGACTTGGCTGCAAAATTTGGTGTCATTCTAAGTTGTATAGGCCGGTTCAGCGCGTTGTTAGCGAAGTCTAGAAAACTTAAAGTTCCTAAGTTTGGTTCTTGGGGTTTTGAGGTGTGATTTTGAGTTTTAGCATTTTTTGGGTGTTCTGAAGGCTCGAGCGAGTCTGTATTATGACTTGGTACTTGTTGGTATATTTGGACGGGGGCTCGGGTGGACCCAGGTGCCTCCCGGACACCACACGAGGCCAAAAACTAGCTGAAACAGCTGCTGGTGCACCTGTTCTGGTGTGATCACAGGTGCGGTGGACCAGTCGTAGGTACGACCCCCGATGGTCTGGCCAATTCATGCAGGTGCGGATAAAGTTCCGCAGGAGCGGAGCTGCAGGTGCGGTCTCCACTTCGCAGGTGCGGGCCCAGGCTCCCCAGTCCATTTCCGCAGGTGCGAGCCTTTGCTCGCAGATGCGAGACCGCAGGTGCGGTCCTCGAGCCGCAGGTGCGAAAACACTATCCAGACAGTGTGTTTTTATACACGTGTCTTAACACATTTTTCTCATATTCTTCTTCTTCCTTGGGGCGATTTCCACCATTGTTGAGGGGCAAACTACCTAGTCATTTAAGGTAAGTAAAATCTACTATAATGTTAGCTTCATGCATGGATTATAAGCTAAATTAACTACCTAAATTAGTGAAAAATCAAGAATTGGCTAGTGACCTAGGGCCTTCGATAATTTGAGAATTTACCTATCAATTAGCTATGAAATCGAGTGAATATCGTATATTAGTGGTCCTTAGGCTATGTGTGAGTGTTTCCTTCGAGAATTATTGGAATCCGAGCATGCGGGCCCGGGGTCAGATTTTAGAATTTCTTCAAGAATGGTGAATTTACTAAATGAGTAGGAGAATTTCCATGATTTGAGCATAAATTAATGAATTTGTATAACTTTTGGCTAGTCTCGAGTCCTCGGGTGTAGAGTTTGGAGTTTCGGGCGCGTTCTTGGTCCGGGGAGTGAATTTGACACGAGGCGAGTCTACTTTCTAACCTTGTAAGAGGGAATTTTCCCCATAGGTGATTATAAATGGTGGTTTTTTTCTTATTTGCGGGGGCTGCATACGCACGAAGTGATGAGAGTCCATGTGCAGCTACTATTATTCATTGTCGGGTAGTTTAGGACTCACAAACATGCTCTATGTGTTGTATCTCTGATCTTGTATATGGATTAAGTAGCCTAATGTCCTCGAATCCCATATGTGAAGGCCTAAGGGGTTATGTTAGAAGTTGATTTCTCTAAAATTCTCACACTGTTCGTATGTTCCCCGCTAAATTATCTGGAAATCTCCTGCTAATCATGAATTTATATGGGAACCCGAGTCGCATGGATGATTCGCGAGCGGGGTAGCCCTAACATTATATTAATCCGAGTAGAAGGTTCGATTCACGAGCGGGGGTGGTCTTGGTATTATATTAACCGTGTCGCAAGTTCGATTCGCGAGCGGGGCAGATAGATGCATCTATGGTTCGGGCCGTTCGACCCTCGGTAGTGCGCATTTACTTTTCACGTCGTAATGACCGTACGCTCATAGCCTGTTATATGCTTTGGTAATTTTGAGAAGCCCTGTAATTGCAACTTTTGATTTCATGAAAAGAATGAAGGTTAAATAGCTTGTATGCCATGGAAAAAGGATGGCGCGAGGGTACTAGTGATTGTTATTTGATGCTCATTTCCTTATTATTGTTCATTACTGCTACTACTGGTTAGCCTGTACTCATTCCACATTGTCTGACCCTAGTAAGTATGACGTCAACCTCTCGTCACTACTTCTTTAAGGTTAGGCGGGATACTCACTGGGTACCTATCCATTTATGTACTCATACTACGCTTCTGTACTTAATTGTGCAGGTTTTGAGGCTGGAGCATCTGGTTATCCGACCGGAGCTTGACATATATTCTGGACCTGACTCCACGGTGAGCTACCTCCCTATGAGCGATTCTCAGTTGTGCTATGGAGTTATCTTTTGTTTATTTCTGTCTACATCCTATCAGACAGCCATACAACTTGTATCATCTTTTGTATATTCTACTAGATTGCCTATTGACTTGTGACACTAGTTCCTGGCATGCACATTGAAGGATCTTATTTTGGGACTGTATATATTGGATCACGATCATTTCGGTTGTATTATTTAAATTGGTTAATGTTTCCACTTTTATTTAAATGATCAAAGTTTAAAAATTTGGTAAGTGTGGGGTTGGTATGTCAAATAAGGATAACCTCACTAGTAAACAACAGTTGGCTTTCCTGACTCCGGTGTTGGGGGCCATCACGACCTGTGTTGGATTTTGGGTCGTGACAACATGGTATCAGAGCACTAGGTTCACGTAGGTCTCACAAGTCACGGGCAAACCTAATAGAGTCTCGCGGATGGATACAGAAACGTCTGTATTTATCTTCGGGAGGCTATAGGGTGTTAGGAAACCTCTCTTTATTCGTGATCTATCACGCAATTGATGGTATACTAAATCTCATTCTTCTATTCTCTCATAGATGGTGGGGACGCATACATCTGGTAGAGGCCGGGGGAGGGCACCAACCTGAGGCAGGGGACGAGGGCGTCCCAGAGCTATTCCAGTTGCACCACCAGCGGATCCTACTATAGAGGAGCAGAGGGAGGTGCCCCCAGCGGGTCCTGCTCCAGTGGACTTCATGACAGCGCCAGTCTTCTAGGAGGTCATGGGCCGTATGTTGAGATTTATGGACACTATGTCCCATGCTGGTTTATTTCCAGCGGATCCTGCCACATCTCAGGCAGGAGGGGGAGCCCAGACCCCTACTGCCCAGGCTGCAGTCCAGACAGCCGCACTTCATCATACCCCAGGTACACTGCTCGTGGGTGGGGTTCAGCCTGTAACAGCAACACCTGAGCCCAGACTAGCTGCGGACGGCGATCCGCAGAAGTTATTGGACAGATGGACCCGATTGCATCCTCCGGTCTTTGGGGGTGAGCGAGGCGAGGATGCCCAGGATTTCATTGACAGGTGCAGGGAGCGACTGCACAACATGAGGATACTGGAGTCCTATGGAGTGGACTTCGCTACTTTCCAATTAGAGGGCAGAGCTCGCAGATAGTGGCAGTCCTATATCCTCAGCAGACCAGCAAGTTCTCCTCCTATCACTTGGGAGCAGTTCACTCAGATGTTTCTAGACAGATATATTCCACCCTCTGAGAGGGAAGAGCTGCGGTATCCGTTTAAGCAGCTGGATCAGGGGCAACTTTCAGTGACAGACTATGAGGCCAGATTTTCAGAATTGTCTCGCCATGCACTCATGATACTACCTACCGATGCTGAGAGAGTGCGGAGATTTGTAGCTGGGTTGCATCCAGGCATTAGGACCAGCATGTCCCGGGAGGTAGAGATGGGGACTCCTTATCAGCTAGTAGTGGAGATTGCTCGTAGGGTCGAGGGTTATCGGTTGAGTGTCAGGGAGCAGGTACAGCCGGATAAAAGAGCCAGATATTTCGGGGATTTCAGAGGTTCCCCAGCTAGGGGCAAAGGTCAGTTTGGTATGGGTCAGCCCAGCAGGCCCCCATATTCAGCACCACCACCACCACCTCCCCGTGGTGCTCCAGTTAGGCCTTACTTCAGTGCTATGCCAAAGGGTTCTCACCGTGCCCCAGTTATCCAGGGTTCTACTTCAGGGCAGCAGGTCGTGCCTCCAGTGAGATGTTACGAGTGCGGGGATCTCAACCATATCAGGAGGACTTGTCCCAGGTTTCGGGGCAAGGCAGTGCAGCAGGGTTACCAGCCTATGAGTCTAGCACCAGCAGTTCGGCCACCTAGAGGTGGGGGACATGTCGTCAGGGGTCGTCCTAGAGGTGGAGGCCTGTTAGGGGGAGGTCAGCCAGCTCTTGTTCATTCTGGCGGGTCTTAGTCTTCCGGTGCTCCAGCTAGATTCTATGCTTTTCTGGCCAGAAAAGATGCAGTGGCCTCAGACGCCGTGATCACATGTATTATTACGGTATGTGGTAGAGAGGCATTAGTGTTATTTTATCCAGGATCCACTAATTCCTATGTTTCGTCTTATTTGCTCATTTCCTGGATGTCCCTCGTGAGTCCTTGGGTTATCCTATATGTGTGTCCACTCTGTGGGCGATTCTATTGTAGTAGACCGGGTTTACCGGTCCTGTATGGTCATATTCTGCGGATTCGAGACTCGAGCGGATCTCTTATTGCTCGACATGGTTGATTTCGAGATTATTTTAGGCATGGATTGGCTATCTCCTTATCATGCTGTGCTAGATTGCCATGCCAAGACAGTTAATTTATCCATGCCAGAGCGCCTAGGCTGGAGTGGAGAGGTTCTTCAGTTAGTGCAGCCAGCCGGGTTATTTCATTATTAAAGGATCGACATATGGTCAAGAAGGGTTGTCTGGCCTATTTTTCTTATGTGCGGGACACCACCGCCGAGTCTCCGACGATTGATTCCATGCCAGTTGTTCGAGAGTTTGCTGATGTATTTCCTTCGGACCTTCCGGGCATGCCTTCGATTGTGATATTGATTTTTGCATTGATTTAACTCCAGACACCCAGCATATATCCATTCATCTGTACCGTATGGCTCCGAAAGAGTTGAAGGAGCAGCTTGAGGAGTTGTTAGCTAAGGGGTTCATCAGACAGAGTGTATCGCCGTGGGGTTCTCCAGTTTTATTTGTGAAGAAAAAGGATGGGTCTATGCGGATGTGTATTGATTACCGCCAGTTGAACAAGGTTACCATTAAGAACAAGTATCCCTTGCTGCGCATCGATGATTTGTTTGACTAGTTGCAGGGTTCTCGTGTGTTTTCTAAGATTGATTTGCGATCAAGGTATCATCAGTTGAGGATTCGGGCTTCAGATGTTCCGAAGATTGCTTTTCGTACGAGATATGTCCATTATGAGTTCCTGGTGATGTCTTTTGGCTTGACTAATTCCCCAGCAGCATTCATGGACTTGATGAATATGGTGTTCAGGCCGTATATTGATTCCTTTGTCATTGTCTTCATTGATGACATTTTGATTTACTCACGTAGCCTGGGGGAGCACGAGCAGCATTTGAGAGTTGTGCTCCAGACTTTGCGAGAACAACATCTATATGCTAAGTTCTCCAAGTGTGAGTTCTGGTTGGATTCCGTGGCATTTCTGGGGCATGTGGTATCTAGAGAGGGAATCAAGGTTGATCTTTAGAAGATCGAGGCAGTTCAGAGTTGGTCGCGTCCTACTCCAGCTATAGAGATCAGGAGATTTTTGGGCCTAGCAGGCTATTATCTCCGATTTGTAGAGGGGTTCTCTTCTATTGCAGCTCCATTGACTAGATTGACTCAGAAGAATTCCCCGTTCAGATGGTCCGACGAGTGTGAGGCGAGCTTTCAGAAGCTCAAGTCAGCATTGACCTCAACACTAGTTCTAGTATTGCTTCCAGTTCTGGGATGTATACAGTATATAGCGACGCCTCGCGCGTTGTCTTGGGGTGTGTATTGATGCAGGGGGGAGAGTTATTGCTTATGCTTCGTGCCAACTGAAGGTTCATGAGAAGAATTACCCTGTGCACGATTTGAAGTTGGCGGCGATTGTTCCTGCTCTTAAGATTTGGAGGCACTACTTGTATGGAGTGTCCTGTGAGGTTTATACAGACCACCGTAGCTTGCAGCACTTGTTCAAGCAGAAGGATCTTAATTTGAGACAGTGCAGATGGCTTGAGTTGTTAAAGCATTATGATATCACCATTCTTTATCACCCGGGCAAGGCAAATGTTGTAGCAGATGCTTTGAGAAGGAAGGCTGAGAGTATGGATACCTTGGCTTATATTGCAGTAGAGGAGAGACCTCTAGCCTTGGACATTCAGACCTTGGCCAATCGCCTAGTGAGGTTAGACCTTTGAGAGCCTCGTCGAGTTTTAGCACATGTGGTTGCTCAGTCTTCGTTATTGGGAGAGATTAAGGCCCGACAATTCTATAATCCGTGCTTAGCAGAGCTTTGGGAGACAGTGGTTTAGGGTAGAGCCAAGGAGGTTACTACTGGCGAGGATGGTGTTCTGATACTTCAGGGCCGCTTATGTGTTCCTAATATTGATGGCCTGAGGGAGAGGATTCTAGAGGAGGCACACAATTCTCGGTATTCTATTCATCCTGGTGCTACGAAGATGTATCATGACTTGAAGCAGCATTTCTGATGGAGGAGGATGAAGAAGGACATTGTGGAGTATGTGACTAGGTGTCTTAATTACCAACAGGTTAAGTATGAGCACCAGAGGCCAGGAGGCCTACTTCAGCAGATGATCGTTCCTGAGTGGAAATGGGAGCGCATCACTATGGACTTCGTGGTTGGGTTGCGTCGGACTTTGCGAAAGGTCGACACGTTTTGGGTCATCGTGGATAGATTGACCAAATAGGCACATTTCATTCATGTAGCTACTACATATACTTCAGAGAGGTTGGCCCAGATCTTCATTCGGGAGATAGTCCGGTTGCATGGTGTGCCAGTATCCATTATATCAGATCGAGGTCCTCAGTTTACCTCACACTTCTGGAGAGAATTGCATAGTGATATGGGCACCCAGATAGACCTCAGCACAACATTTCACCCTCAGACCGATGGTCAGTCGGAGCGTACAGTTCAGATATTGGAGGACATGCTCATGGCATATGTGATTGATTTCGAAGGTCTGGGGGACCAGCTCTTGCCTTTGGCCGAATTTGCTTACAATAATAGTTATCAGTCCAACATTGAGATGGCACCATTTGAGGCTTTGTATGTTCGGCGATTCCGTTCTCCTATCGGGTGGTTTGAGCCTGGCGAGGCTAAGTTATATGGCATCGACCTGGTGAGGGATGCATTGGAGAAAGTGAAGTTGATTCAAGAGAGGCTCCGTACAGCACAGTCCAGACAGAAGAGTTACGCGGATCAGAGGGCGCGTGATGTATCATTTATGGAGGGAGATAGGGTCCTATTGAAAGTCTCGCCTATGAAGGGTATTATGAGGTTTGGGAAGAAGGGCAAGCTGAGCCCGAGGTTTATAGGTCCATTCGAGGTGTTGAGGCGAGTTGGGGAGGTTGCTTATGAGCTGGCCTTGCCTCCCAGTTTATCAGGAGTTCATCCAACTTTTCATTTATCCATGCTTCGGAGGTACCACGCCGACTTCTCTCACGTGGTTGATTTCAGCACTATTCAGTTGGATGAGAGGTTGGGCTACGAGGAGGAGCCAGTTGCTATTATTGATAGGCAGGACAGCCGGTTGAGGTCCAAGAGAGTTTCTGCCATAAAGGTAAGTGGAAGGACCAACTAGTTGAGAAGGCAACCTGGGAGTCCGAGGAGGACATGCGAAGCAGATATTCACACTTATTCAGCACTTCAGGTATGATTCTAGACCCTTTCGAGGATGAACATTTGCTTAAGATGTGGAGAATGTAACGATCTGGCCGGTCGTTTTGCATTATCGGACCCCGTTCCTCTAAATGAAACTTCCCATAGCGGCTTATTATGATTTATGACTTGCGGGGACTGGTGGTCCGGGATTCGGAGGTGTTTAGAGTGCTATAGGAGCAATTGGTTCCTTAAGGTTGGACTTTAAGGCCAAGTTTGACTTCGGTCAACAATTTGGGTAAACGATCTCGGAATCGAGTTTCGTCGGTTCCGGTAGCTTCGTGTGATGATTTTGGACCTGGGCGTATGTTCGGAATGGGTTTCTGATGACCCAGGGGCATTTCAGCGCCCAATATTGAAATAAGAAGTTCCTTAAGTTCCTATTTTGGTTTGGGACGTATTTTTATGTTATCGATGTCCGAACGGAATTCCGAGACCAGGAATAGTTCCGTTATGTTAATTATGACTTTCCTGCAATATTTGGTGTCATTCAGAGTTGTATAGGCCGGTTCGGCGCGTTGTTAGCGAAGTCTAGAAAACTTAAAGTTCCTAAGTTTGGTTCTTGGGGTTTTGAGGTGTGATTTTGAGTTTTAGCATTGTTTTGGGTGTTCCGAAGGATCGAGCGAGTCTGTATTATGACTTGGGACTTGTTGGTATATTTGGACAGGGGCTCGGGTGGGCCCAGGTGCCTACCGGACACCACACGAGGCCAAAAACCAGCTGAAACAGCTGCTGGTGCACCTGTTCTGGTGTGACCGCAGGTGCGGTGGACCAGTCGCAGGTGCGGGACCGCTCCTGCTATCCTAGCCTCGCAGGTGCGACCCCCAGTGGTCTGGCCAATTCACGCAGGTGCGGACAAAGTTCCACAGGAGCGGAGCCGCAGGTGCGGTCTCCACTCCGCAGGTGCGGTCTCCACTCCGCAGGTGCGAGCCTTTGCTCGCAGGTGCGAGACTGCAGGTGCGGTCCTCGAGCCGCAGGTGCGAAAACACTATCCAGACAGTGTGTTTTTATACACAGGTCTTAACACATTTTTCTCATCTTCTTCTTCTTCCTTGGGGCGATTTCCACCATTGTTGAGACGAAAACGACCTGGTCATTTACGGTAAGTAAAATCTACTCTAATATTAGCTTCATGCATGGATTATAAGCTAAATTAACTACCTAAATTAGTGAAAAATCAAGAATTGGGTAGTGACCTAGGGCCTTCAATAAATTGAGAATTTACCCGTCAATTAACTATGCAATCGAGTGAAAATCGTATATTAGTGGTCCTTAGGTTATGGGTGAGTGTTTCCTTCGAGAATTATTGGAATTCGAGCATGCGGGCCCGGGGTTGGATTTTAGAATTTCTTCAAGAATGGTGAATTTACTAAATGAGTAGGATAATTTCCATACTTTGAGCATAAATTAATGAATTTGTATAACTTTTGGCTAGTTTCGGGCCCTCGAGTGTAGAGTTCGGAGTTTCGGGCGCGTTCTTGGTCCGGAGAGTGAATTCGACACGAGGTGAGTCTCCTTTCTAAATATTGTAAAAGGGAATTGTCCCCATAGGTGATTATAAATGGTGGTTTTGTCCTTATTTGCGGGGGCTACGTACGTACAAAGTGACGAGAGTCCGTGCACAACTACTATTATGCCTTGTCGGGTAGTTTAGGACTCACAAGCATGCTCTATGTGTTGTATCTGTGATCTTGTAGATGGATTAAGTAGCCTAATGTCCTCGAATCCCACATGTGAAGGCCTAAGGGGTTATGTTTGAAGTTGATATCTCTAAAATTCTCACACTGTTAGTATGTTCCCTGCTAAATTATCTGGAAATCTCCTGCTAATCATGAATTTATATGGGAACCCGAGTCGCATGGATGATTCGCGAGCGGGGTAGCCCTAACATTATATTAACCCGAGTCGCAGGTTCGATTCGCGAGCGAGGGTGGTTTTGGTATTATATTAACCGTGTCGCATGTTCGATTCGCGAGCGGGGCAAATAGATGCATCTATGGTTCTGCCGTTCGACCCTCGGCAGTGCACATTTACTTTTCACATCGTAATGACCATACGCTCATAGCATGTTATATGCTTTGGTAATTTGTGAGAAGACCTGTAATTGCAACTGTAGATTTCATGAAAAGAATGATGGTTAAATAGCTTGTATGCCATGGAAAAAGGATGGCACGAGGGTATTAGTGATTGTTATTTGATGCTCATTTCCTTATTACTATTCATTAGTGCTACTACTGGTTAGCCTGTACTCATTCCACATTGTCTGACCCTAGTAAGTATGACGTCGACCTCTCGTCACTACTTCTTCGAGGTTAGGCAGGATACTCACTGGGTACCCATCCGCTTATGTACTCATACTACGCTTCTGTACTTAATTGTGCAGGTTTTGAGGCTGGAGCATCTGGTTATCCGACCGGAGCTTGACATATATTCTGGACCTGACTCCACGGTGAGCTGCCTCCCTGTGGGCGATTCTCAGCTGTGCTATGGAGTTATCTTTTGTTTATTTTTTCTACATCCTATCAGACAACAGTACAACTTGTATCATCTTTTGTATATTCTACTAGATTGCCTATTGACTTGTGACACTAGTTCCTGGCATGCACATTGTAGGCTCTTATTTTGGGACTGTATATATTGGATCACGATCATTTCGGCTGTATTATTTAAATTGGGTAATGTTTCCGCTTTTATTTAAATGATCAAAGTTTAAAATTTTGTAAGTGTGGGGTTGGTATGTCAAATAAGGATAACCTCAATAGTAAACAATTGTTGGCTTGCTTGACTCCGGTGTTGGGCGCCATCACGACATGTGTTTGATTTTGGGTCGTGACAGCTATTGATATATGATTTTGAAGCTATATATGTAAATTTAAAATATTTTGAGGAAAAATTGGGTATTATTTTACATATAATTTAATTTAATTAATTAGATTGATTTTTACATTATGTAGTATATTTATCTTATATTCAAAAGGATTTAGCTAAAGTTTAGATATTTTTTTAGCCCAATTTTAAGGTCCAAAGTTGAAGATCTTCAAACTTAAGTAACCATAGTACCCTCTATATAAGGAGGACCTAATTTTAATACTCTTCTACACCTTGACAACAACCTTCTTCTCTAAAAACAAAATCAAACTCCCAATTCCCAAAAAAAAAAAAAACACAGCCGCACTTCCCCAAAATGGAGGACTCTCCATCATCACTCTCTCTTTGATTTCTTGTCCGGCACTTTCAAGAAATGGGATTCTCAAGTGGGTTGTGTTCAATTCAGGGATAAACACAAAGGGTTGTTGTTAAATTCTTTTTCTTCTGGTTCAAAAGAAGAGTTTATCTGTAGGTTTCAACCTTTTCTAAGTTTTGTTAAAATTCCAGAATTTCAAAAATACAAAAATAAAAGAAGAAGAAATGGAAAATATTCATCCATGTTTCTTCTGCTGGGTTACCATTTCAAAACCATGGAATTTGATCAAGCTTGAGGTCAATTCGATTTCATCCAATTAGACTGTCGTTCATGGTTCGAGTTGCTGGTCCGATTGGTTTTCTGTTGGGTATCGTTGTTGTTCTTTGGTCGAATCCTCGTTTCTTCACTTCTGTACAAGATTCAAGCTTCTTCACTTAAAAGGGGACTTCACTGCTAAGGTCTATCTCATCTCCCTTTCTCATTTTAATAATCAATATGTGATTAAAATATAATAAGAGCCATCAAATTTTGTTTAAGTTTTATGGGTTAAGGGATTTGAATTTTTTTTAGTTAAATCATGGTTTATAAAAATTTGATTTCTGTTTAAACAAAATTTGATTTCGATTGGACTGTCGTTCGTGATTCTTAGTTGAAGCAAATAGTTTAATTTCCAAGAGAGTTTGTTGCTACTGCTTTAATTCTATAATTGTAACAATAGCAAAGTGGTAAACTTTTCCATAACAATAATTTTCATAATTCATGGCCTTCACAATAATTCCAAAGTTTAGGAAGAAACAATTAAATCACGAACATTGTAGCTTGCTTTAGGCACAATTTAATTTATTATCGTGATTTTGTACACGTTCGCGTAACATAATTACTATTTTTAAAAATAAACCAAGGTACGCGTTCGCGCGGCTTTGGACATTTTCTTAAATAATTAAGCGTGACAAATTGTGTATACGTACGCGTGACATGATTTAAGTGCCGATTTTTTCAAAATAAAATCAAGCTATGTGTTCATGCGGTTTTGGAGTTTTTCTTAAGTAATTAAGTGTTATAAATTGTGTACACGTCCGCGTTACATGATTTTTGACGCATCAATTCAAGAGGGTATACGCACACGTAACCCGTCTTAAGGTAATTATTTAAATACAATTGAATAATAAGAAGCGGTAAAAATGTAAATGCACATAGGTATTAAAATCAGTAATAAAAAATTTAGGCTAAGTATAAATCATTAAGAGACCGTGCTAGAACCACGAAATTCGGGAGTGCCTAACACCTTCTCGCGGGTTAACAGAATTCCTTACCCGGTTTCTGGTTCGCGAACTTTTTAAACGAAGTCAAAATTTCCTCGATTTGGGATATTAAAAATAAATGGTGTCTCGGAACACCGTAAAAAATCCGGGTGGTGACTCTGAAAATTAAATAAATAATTCCAAATTTGATTATGTCACTTAAATTGGAAAAACTCCATTATCCCCGCCCTTATCGGGAAAAAAAGGTGTGACAATAGGAAGTTAATAGCCACTAAACAATAGTGGTTTCTGAAAATTCCTCAAATTATTCAGTGCATCCTGAATTTCAGTTTTTAAGTTCAAATTTTTAGGACAAAAATATTCTGATTTGTCCTGAAATTAAGATTTTTAGTTTAAAATTTCAGGTGAAGATAAGTACTGGCTAACTCCTAAATAGCATCCTTGAGAATGACTATGTGTGCACTTGCCCCTGTAATTTTATGATCATCTTTCAAGTGAGTTTCTAGTTTTGGATTAAATGAAAGATGGAGGTTTTACGGTGACTAATTTAGACTCTCGAAAAGTTTGGGTAATTTTTGGTGGAAATGACACCAGGTAGCCACTTTTAAGCATGCTATTTAAAATATATACACACTTTACAATATATTTAAAGATTAGGAAATTTTGCTCAAATCAGGACACGACATACTAGAATTTAAACCTCAAAATTCAAACTTCAGGACATCGTGGAAAAATATTTTTCATGGAAAATGAGTGATTTTTTCACTTATTTTCTCTTGTTTGGATGGTGAGTGATTTTTTTTTCCAGAAAATATTTTCTAGTGTTTGGTTAGAGAGTATAAAATATTTTTTTCACATCATAAAAAAGGTAGTCGATTTGCTGAAATTGTCACGACCCAAATCCCAATTTAGGTCGCGATGACGCCCAACTTCGATGTCAGGCAAGCCAACTTTAGTTTACTAGTGATCCATTTTTAATTTATAAATAATTCACCATATTTAAGAGGTTTTTCTTTCAAAAACATAAATTTGAAGTGAATTAGTGACTTAAACAACCAAAGTGAGCAATAAATATAGTAATCACCACCATCATTAAAACCCAAAAGAATAGAATATTCACTATGTGGGCATGCCAGGAACTGGCGTCACAGGTCTACGGGCATCTAATAGAAACTAGTATCCAAAAGAAAGTACAAGTTTGTCCTACTGTCTGAAGAAATAGTACAAACATAATAAAAGAAAAGAGGAACTCCAAGGTGCTGCTAGAGATAAGCGTCAAGGAAAGAAGCCCGCTGAGAAATTCACGCCTACTATACGTCAGGGACGAGCGCCGGATGAATACCCAGATGCACCTGCCTCAGAGCCTGTACAATTAAGTACAGAAGTGTAGCATGAGTACATAAACAAATATGTACCCAGTGAGTATCCCGCCTAATCTCGAAGAAGTAGTGACGAGAGGTAGACGTGATACTTACTAGGGTCAACATTTTTAAATGACATAATTTAATAGGAACTAGGCAGGCATAACAGTTGTAGTAATCACAAAGATATAAAATATCAAGTATAATGGTAATTACCTTTGCATGACAAATTTCACTAGCATATAATATACTAAATTCCCTTATTTCACATGAAACAGTTTATACAATTGCAACAAATTCCCAGTAAATCATATAGCACATAATAGGCTGGAAGCGTACGGCCGAAACGTCGCAAAAATAAATGTGCACTGCCGAGGGTCGAATGACTCAAACCATAGATGCATCTATTACCCCGCTCGCGAATTGAACATGCGACGCGGTTGACATAATAGTAGGGCTATTCCGCTCACGAATCATACATGTGACGCGGGTGCCGCATACATACATAAAATTATCAATATTAGGGAGTTAACAGAGATTATACTTTGAAGCAAGAACTTAAGCAATATAATATGGAACATAACTTCCTAAGATTCTCATGTCAATTCAAGGATAATAATCAACTCAAAATGCATTTAGGAACACATGTAAAGCACATATAAGCATGCTTGTGAGTCCTAGAACTACCCAACACAATATAGTAGTAGCTACGCACGGACTCTCGTCACTTCGTGCGTGCGTAGCCCCCGCAAATAAGGACATGCAATTATTTATGATCACATATGGGGACAATTTCCTCTTACAAGGTTAGAAATGAGACTCACCTTGTGTCGAACCTACTCTCAGGGTCAAGAACGCGCCCGAAAACTCCAAACTCGTCACCCAAGGACTCGAAACTAGCCAAATGTTATACAAGTATATCAATTCATGCTCAAAAGTATGGAATTTCCCTATTTAGTTAACCAATTTAGCCTACTTTGCAATATCTCAAAATACACCCCCGGGCCCACGTGCTCGAATTCCGAAATTTTTTGAAGGAAACACTTACCCATAACCTAAGGATCGTTAATATATAGTTTTTGTATGAGTCCATGGCAAATTTCGTGGTAATTTTCCAAATTTTCATAAAACCTAAGTTTTTACTCTAACCCATGATTTTTCCACTAATTAGTGTGTTAATCTACATAAAAATTCAAGTATTCAACTTAAATTATAATGGGAATCACTTACCTCTCAGTTGCTAGGTGAAATCTCTTCTTTGAAAGCTCCCAAAATCGCCACAAGTGAAGAAAAATGGCTAAAATGGGACTAAGTCCCGTTTAAATCTAACACTGCCCAGCTGCCCCTTGTGTGCGATCGCAGCTGGGGCAGTGCAATCGCACAAGTCAACTTCCAGGACCACTGAAAAGTCTATTGTGCGATCGCACAAGGAGACTCGCGATCGCGGAGAGTAAATGGGCCAGGCCTGTGCAATCGCGGGGGAGGGAGTGCGAACGCAGAGAATAAAAACTGGGCCAGGCCATAAATCACCCCTGTGCGAACGCAGACAAGCCCATGTGATCGCACATGGAATTTTCCCACACCCTACCAACTCCTTCTATGCGATTGCATCATTGCACCTGCGATCGCACTGAAGGAAACCAGTCAGTGAAAAATCTGGTTTTTGAATTTAACTCCGAGGGGTCCGAAACTCACCTGAGCCCCTGGGGACCCTGTCCAAAGGCACTGGCAAGTATGTATTCATGATACGGACTCGCTAGAATTTGCGGAACGTGAATAACAACAATGAAACTAAGAATTCGACCCCAAAATTAAATTGAATCAAACTTTGAACTTAAAGTTCTAGAATTCGCTTACAATACGCCGAACCGACCTATACTACTCGGAATGACACCAAATTTTGCAAGCAAGTCATAAATGACATAATGGAACTATTCCTGGTCTCGAAATTTTGTTCGGACCTCGATAACACAAAAACATGCGCCAAACCAAATTTTAAACTTAAGGAAACTCTAATTTCGATAGTGGAAGCCGAAACGTCCCCGGGTCATCCAAAATCCATTCCGAACATACGCCCAAGTCCAAAATCAGCATACGAAGCTACCGGAACCGTCGAAACTCGATTCTGAGGTCGTTTACTAAAAATATTGACCGAAGTCAAACTTTAGCCTTAAAGGCCAACCTTAAGGAACCAAGTGTTCCTATACAACTCTAAACGCTTCCGAATCCCGAACCACCCATCCCCAAAAGTCATAAATCATAATAAGCCGCTACAGGAAGTTTCATTTAGGGGAACGGGGTCCTGATACACAAAACGACCGGTCGGGTCGTTACAAAAATGAAAGAAAATATTTTTTCCACATTATGAAAAAAAGTACTCGTTTTATTGAAATGAATGAAAATAATTTTTCTACATCATGAAAAGAATATACTCATTTTGTTGAAATAAGAAAAATAGTACTCTATTGAGAACATGAAAAGAAAGTACTCTTAATAATATTTCTATTTATGGTGGTTCGTGGGCGAGGTTGGAGTGGGTGAGTGGGTAGGGGTACGAGTGGTTGCGGTGGGTGGGGTAGGGTGGCTTGGGGGTGGGATGGATGGCTTGGGTGGGAGTGAGTTGGTGGGGATGGGAAATAGGGTGGAGAAGGTTGAAAGAGAACTTTGAAAAATGTTTTTCCTTCTTTTGCTATTTCCAATCCCCGCCAACCCTAAAGTCTGCGTACACTCTACCCTCCCCAGACCCTGCTGGTGGAATTTTACTGGGTTGTTGTTGTTATTGTTTTTCCTTCTTTTGATAGAGAAAATATTTTCCTCCAATTGGAGGAAAATGAGGTCATGAGAAATATGTTTTTCAAAATACTTAAGCCAACCAAACATGAAAAATTCGAAAACATTTTCCGATTAATATTTTCCTTCATACCAAACACACCCTTAGTCCTGAATTTCAAATTAGCAACTCAAAAATTCAGGACACTAAGTCCTGAATTTTCAAATTTATGATAATTAGTTGAGAAGTTTGGGTGAATTGATGAATCTTTAAATAGATTGTAATATGTGGATATATTTTAAAGGGGAAATTTCATATTAGAACAACTGGGCTCCCTTCTTTTCAATTTTATAGCCCATATTTCAATTTACAATCAACTAGCCCAAAAATTATAGGCTAAAACTCAACATCCAACTTCAATAGGTTCTCAAAATTACTATTTAATTTTTAAAAAGGATTCCTCAAGCATTTAAATTAATATTTGAATAACTGTGACTCAAATATTAGTTCAACAAACAAAATCCATTTGGGTAGTGAAAATTAGATTTTTAACAAGCTTAAATATGTGGGTTTAAATTGCGAATTTGACTTTGTGAGAAATTTGGAGTGAGTATTATTTAGACTTGTTAGAAATAGTATAAGGAAGTTGTATATAAAATTTAAAGTCATTTCATGGAGATTTGGACTGGTTTTGAACAAGAATTGCAACTGAAAATCATGGAAGAAGTTCGTCTACAAACACTTGTATAAATGTGTATAATAGTGTATAAGGTGTGTTTCTACACTCGTATATACTATTATACAAGATTATACATAATTATACAAAAAACTGACTTCGTCCTCTTCCTTACGTCTATTATGAAATTTAACTCAAATCTTGCTCAAATCTACTCCAAATCGCTTCAAATTTAAATTTTAAACTCCTCTTGATATTTTTAATTAATTGGAACAACACCCAATCTAAACAACTAACAAACTCAAAAAAATCCTATTTTCGAAAGCGAAGCTTCAAATGGCCTTCAATGGTGGACTTCTAACTTGAAAATTGTCTGAATACAACATCAGAACAAATCATTTGCTAAAACACAAAAACGATTCAATTTTTAGTGATATCTTTTCCGGCGAAACTTTCTTACAAATTATATGCAAAATGGGCTATGTCGGGTAAAATTTTAAAACATGGGCTCTTTTTAGTTATGAGATTGAGCCGACTGACATAGGATGTAATTCTTTCTATTTTAAATTGCGGGCTTAAAAGGGGCAAGTACTGCACTTCTCCCTGATTTTGGGGTCACTAGTCCATTAGCTTTCAAGGACATCCTACTTGAATTTTGTTGCTGCAATGGACTTGTATAGTGTCTCCTGAAATATGGGTGTCTCATCCTGGTAAAAACTTACTCATATTTTGTGTTTACATGAAATTATAATAATTTATTGTGAAAAAGTTACACACTTGGCTCGACCAGAAATATTTATTACTACTAGCCGGTACACATGAATCATACGCTAATTTTACATATATTATATATCTGTCAACTAATTTTTTGGGTGTGTGGCTATATTATAGCTAAGTCATCAATTGAGGTAACGATAAGTAAAAATATGTGTCATGTATTCATTGAACTGGTCTAAATATTTTCAAAACGATTGGAAATTCAACAAAAATATTTTGTTTTTACTTTTGAAATTCCCAAAGTTCAAAACAAAAGAAAAAAAAAATTAGAAGTCTTTAATTAAAAAAAAAAATCAATCAAAATAATAAAACAAAAAAATATTTCCATCATTTTTAGAAATCTTTGCCCAGAAATTATCAAAAAATAAAAAAAAATAAAGCAAAAATCCAGAAATATTTTCTTTCTTCTCTAGAAGTCTTTATTTCAAAAAATTCAAAAAAAAATTCAAAATCCAAAATACAGGTTTCCTTTATCTTGAAGTATTTTTCCAAAAAAAATTTCAACAAAACACATAAAAGAAAAGAAAAGAAATTAAATCAAAGCCCGAAAAAAAAAATTCTTCCTTCTTTAGAAATCTTTCTTTCAAACATTTCAAAAGCAAAATAAAAAAGAGCCAAAATATTTTCCTTCTTCCTTTCAAGCTCTTCTTTCAAAATATTCCAAAAAAAAAAGAAGAGAAAAATCCGGAAAAAAATGTGTTTTTCTTTTTCTAAAAGATTTAATGGATTAAGTTTTTTTAAAAAAAAAAAGGGAAAAAAGAAAAAGAAAAAGAAAAAAGAGTTAGCTTATTTACTCCATTCTCGATCTTCCCGAACTACGCAAGATATTATTCATGCGGGGTCATGATACGTAGGCAATCCCCATCGGATTCGATCATAGCCATAAACAAATTGAGTGAAAAATATATAAGAAAAAGGAAGAAAAAAAAGTTGAGTGAAAAATGAAGAAAATAGCGAAAAACAACGAAAAAAGGAGAAGAAAGAAAAGAGTGACACAGATAACAAAACAAAAAAAGAGAAAGAAAAAGAAAGAGAAATCGAGATATGAAAAAAAGAGGGAGAGACAAAAATGGATAAGGACATTTAAAGGTCGGGATGAAACACACAACCGTTCAAATACATGGTAGAAGCATCTAACTGTTAGGTGCATTGCATCCCTAATATGCGATTTCCTATATGTTAAATGTCTCAAACTAACCAGGTTGTTGTATGTGAAAATAAGACAGGTCATATTTAGGTGGTTGGTTTTGTTGGTAGTCCGGTTTCCCATCCTTCACAAGATCCAAAGGCAGAGATGGCCTCCGCAAGTAATCTACCAATCATCGGTCCTGAGGATAGCCCGACATCGCCTATGCCGCAGCTGGAATCAGCAACTGGCGAAGAAAATAGAATGTTGCGTCGCCGCATGTTGGAAATGTGGGACACCTGGTCTAATGGTAGGGAATCGCCAAGTGTAATCCACGGTTTTTCTGAGTTGATTCCCAGTTCAGATGGGCTTTCCAACATCCTTGTGCTCAACTCACACTTTCCCATGTGGGCGCCCTCTAATGCCGCCTAGTGGCCCCAAAATGCCTTCTATGGATCACCCCTAAGCGCCGGATTCAAAGGCACAACCAGCAACCAGTCTCCACTATGGCACATCCAACAGTGCCTAAGCAAAACTCTTACCCTCAGCACCAACAATATGAGTCTCCCATGGGTGAGGAAAGAGCAATGAGAAATCCCGAGCAGGAAGAAATGGCTCGGAAGATGAGAGGCCTCGAGCAAAGCTTAAAGAACATACAGGGTTTGAGTGGTCAGAAGAGTCTCTCCTACTCCGATTTATGCATGTTTCCACATGTTCACCTGCCAGTTGGTTTCAAGACGTCAAAGCTTGAAAAATATGACGGGCACGGAGACCCGATGGCTCACCTGAAACGATATTGTAACCAGCTGAGGGGTGCTGGTGGAAAAGAGGAGTTGCTAATGGCCTATTTTGGAGAAAGCCTCACCGGGATCGCTTCTGAATGATATATGGATCAAGAAATTTCCCATTGGCATGTGTGGGACGATTTGGCCCGAGACTTTGTCCGTCAGTTCCAGTATAATGTGGACATCGCTCCTGACAGGAACTCTTTGTCCAATTTGAAAAAGAAAACAACGGAAAGCTTCCGCGAATATGATGTCAAATGGCGTGAGCAAGCCGCCCGAGTAAAGCCTCCAATGGACGAAACTGAAATGATTACGGTCTTTCTACAGGCCCAAGAGGCAGACTACTTCCATAAGATGATGTTTTCTATGGGTAGACCGTTCGCTGAAGCTATCAAAATTGGGGAGATGGTAGAAAATGGTTTGAAAACGGGACGAATCTTGAGTCAAGCTGCTTTTAAGGATGCATCGCAAGCCGTTCAGAATGGGTCAGGGGGTTTGATGAACAAAAACGAGATAGAAGAGAGAGAGACATGATGACTTCGAGTTCAAAGGGGGTTCACAGGACATTCAACCAATCATATATGCTTCCTAAAGTCCCACAACACTATCATCCCCATCAAGATGCTGCTTATGTCGTGGCATCGCCTCCCTATGCGGTTATGAACGCGCAATCTTACACGCAGCCACATCATTATACACAAAATCGAGCTCCACCTCCCAGAAATGTCCATCTCTACCAAGCTCCATATAATCTCCAACTAAATGTTCCCCAATACAATCCTCGCCCAAGAGAGCCCTTCAGAAGGAATCAGTTCACCCCTATTGGTGAATCATACTCGATATTGTTCCAAAAGTTGGTCAGGATAGGTCTGCTATAACCAGTGGCCCAAACCGGCCGAACCCCGAGTCCCCCTTGCACCGAGATGATGCTAGATGTGAATACCACTCTGGAGCAGTGATGTATGACACTGAATATTGTTGGAATCTTAAAAGAGCAGTAGAATATCTCATTGAGGTCCAGACAATACTGCTTAGGGATGAAGAAGACCCTAATATGATGAACAATCCCCTGCCTGATCACACTGAGCCAGTAGTCGAAATGATTTTTGAAGATGAAGAATTTGATCTGGCACTGAAGGCCATTGCAGCCATTGCCGAGACAAAAGAAAAGACAAAAAAACGGTCGCCAAACTTGGAAGTTCCCCCATCAGATGAGAGTCTCGGTAGCAAGTCTTGCTATCCTTTTTGCGTCCGGATTATCTCAGGGTGTGATCCAGATGTTTTATTTTATTGTCTTACTTTCCGATGTAAACCCTTATATCTTTAAACTTCAAAAAAGAAATCAATCAAATGGAATTAGTATTTCATTTTCCAAGAATGTCTCTTTTCTTAATCTTGTATCTTTTCTGACTCTACTTTTAGTTCTGTTTAAATGCAGATTTCAATAACATGACATGCTTGCGGACTTCATGCGCAGATCCTAAAATGCTGTCAGACTTCGAAATAATGGATCAAGAATCAGAATACAAATGAAGTTAGGTTAAGTAAATAAAACAATGAATCGGAACAGCCAAATGAAAATTGGTTCCAATTAGAAAGGTCTATACATTACTACAAGAGTACTGCCAAAAGAGTGCATTTGTACTTGGGGTACATCGAAGAAAATGTCCCTGGAATAACTGTCAACGCAGGTGCATTAGATCCTAAAACGCTGTCAGACTTCGAAATAATGAATCAAGAATCAGAATGCAAATGAAGTCAGGTCAAGGAAATAAAACAATGAATCGGAACCGCTAAAGGAAAATGGGTTCAGATTGGAAAGGTCCATACATTACTACAAGAGCATTGCCAAAGGAGTGCGTTTGTACTTGGGCTACATCGAAGAAAATGTTCCTGAAACAACTGTCAACGCAAGTGCAGTCAAAAGGTACTATGTTTGATCCTCCATATAGTATTAAATTTTCTCCGATTGGGATGACGAAGGCTTTCATTCTCGCTACCCAAAAACCATTACCCTTTTTGCCAACCCTTTGAGCCGGTTACCTTCCTTTGATTACCCTCTTTGGAACCCGAAAGTGTCATTGAAAAAAAAAAGAATAAAAAAATAAAAGAAAAAAAAACACAACAAAAAAATAAGAAGAGAAAAATCAAATGAGAAAAAAAGAAAAAAAAAGAAAAGGAGAAGAAGGAAAGCAAAAGAAAGAGAAAACAAAACAAAACAGAGGAAAAACAAAACAAAACAGAGGAAAAACAAAAACAAAAGTTCCATGAACTACGTTCGACTTGATTCCGAACGGATACGTAGACAGCCTCTCTATGGGGTTCAGTCACACCAAAATAAAATTTACATCTCCCCAAGAGTTTAAGCTAGGGCAGATATTATGATAGTTCGGCGAAGTTTTCGCCTGAAAGGGTCCAAAGTTATAATTCAATAGAAATCCTTTTCACCAAAATCTTGTTCCAGTCCTTCTGATCAATCGCCAAAGATGTCCAAAACTGGAGGATACATTTATTTGGATCTGATGCAAGCAAATAAGAGAGCTTATCGGTGAAAACCCACACGGGCACCGTGAGGCGACGGTAAGCAGATAAATTGAAAATGAGAGAGTCTTGTTAGTGAAAACTCGCAAAAAGCGCTACAAGGAGATGGTGAGAAGAGAAATGAGAGAGGTAAGTTGGTGAAAACCCGCAAAGGGCACCACTGACCGAAATGGATAATGGGTCACTGACATGGACACAGTCCGGGGCAAGGTTTCTCAATCTCGAGGTAATAGTTGTGATGAATTTTTGAGAGTCGGACGATTTACACAGATCAGGCATCGAGTCCAAAAGGCATGTCATGTTCATTGAAGTTTGCATGTACTCCAGATAAGTCCTTTCCTTTCCCCGAAAGGGATAACTCTTGTTTAAATTCATTGTCCATTCCATTGTTTGTTTCTCTTTGAATCCCTTTCGGTCTAACTCTGTTCCGAAACTAAGGCAAAGAAAGGTTGGCAAGATTGATTTACAGGGTTCTCATGTGATACGAGCTAGCATTAAAAAGGCACCCAGCCTCGCAGGGGCATAGAGTCGACCTCGACTGGCCATAGCGGCCGATGCTTCAAACTTAAAACCCTTGAAAGGAGAAATTAAATTGAAGTGCCTATAAAGGCAAATGAAGTTGAAAGCTTGAGTCCCACGTGGCTAATCATCTCGGCAAAGACTGAAAAGCCGAAATACTCCAAATGTCGTAAAGCTGAATAGTTGAAAGAAAAGGTCAGAAGTGAAAGGCTGATATAAGAAAAATAAATATTGGAAAGGTTAAGTCCCACGCGACTAACCGTTGCAGCAAAATTTGAGGAGCCAAAATTTTCCCAATGCTCCGAAAGTCCAAAGGAAAAACAAGTCAAAAGTGAAAGACTTCCAAAGGAAAAACTAAGTAAAAAATATTGGGTCCCACGTGACCCATCGCCTTGGAAAAATCTGGAAAAGTCAAGGTCCCCAGAGTTAGAGATGAAACCAATCCCCAACAAGCAAGCAAGCAGTTGAGATCTTCGTCAAAAGGGCCAGTCGAGATCAAACAGGTTGAAATAATCAAGGCCACAAAACCAACCACCATTTCAGAGTGATAATTGTTCTTTGTTTTAAGGGAACATGTGTAACCCAAAGGCAACCTTGCAAGAAGTAGGTGCAACCAAGAAGAAATTGCACAAGGGCCAGAAGCAGCTCTGCAGTGACAATTCCAAAAAAGGGAAGTCTCCTCTAAAAATTCTTTCCCGCATTTACTCATTCTCTGAAAATAAAATAAAAAATAAATAAAAAAAGAGAAGAAGAAGAAGAAGAAATGATGTTGAAAACCTAAAGTAGTATAGGGCCCCAAATCTCTAGCTACACCTTTTACAACATAGGGGTCTCATTCCCTAGTTGACACCAGCATAACCTATTGAGTTTTTTTCCTGACAACAGCATAACCTGCTGATCTTTCCCAGACGCCAGCATAACCTGATGATCTTTTTCTTGACGCCAGCATAACCTGGTGATCTTTTTCCTGACAACAGCATAACCTGTTGATTTTCTCCTAACGCCGGCATAACCCGATGACTTTTCCAACCTAGGATGTTCCACTCCTTAGTTGATGCCAACATAGGGTCCCAATACCTAGTTGATGCCGGCATAACCCGATGACTTTTCCAACCTAGGATGTTCCATTCCTTAGTTGATGCCAACATAGGGTCCCAATCCCTAGTTGATGCCGGCATAACCCGATGACTTTTCCAACCTAGGATATTCCATTTCTTAGTTGATGCCAATATAGGGTCCCACTCCCTAGCAGACACTAGCATAACCTGGTGATCTTTTCCTGGCAACAACATAACCTGTTGATCCTTTCCAAACACCGGCATAACTCAGTGGTCTTTTTCCTGGCAACAGTATAACCTGCTGTCCTTTTCACACACCAGCATAACCTGTTAATCTTTTCCTGACAACACCATAAACTGTTGATCCTTCCCGGACACCGGCATAACCCGGTGGTCTCTTTTCCTGGCAACAACATAATCTGTTGACCTTTCTAGACACCAGCATAACCTGGTAATTTTTTCCTGACAACAGCATAACCTGTTGACCTTTTCCCAGACACCAGTATAACCTGGTGGTCTCTTTTCCTGGCAACAACATAACCTGTTGACCTTTCCAGACACCAACATAACCTGATAATTTTTTCCTGACAATTGCATAACCTGTTAACATTTTTCCAAACACCGGCATAACCCGGTGGTCTCTTTTCCTAGCAACAACATAACCTGTTGACCTTTCCAGGCACCAGCATAACCTGGTAATCTTTTCCTGACAACAACATAACCTGTTGATCCTTTCCAAACACCGGCATAACCCGGTGGTCTCTTTCCTGGCAACAACATAACCTGTTGTCCTTTCCAGACACCAGCATAACCTGGTAATCTTTTCCTGACAACAACATAACCTGTTGATCCTTCCCAGACACCGGCATAACCCGGTGGTCTCTTTTTCCTGGCAACAACATAACCTCTTGATCCTTCCCAAACACCGGCATAACCCGGTGGTCTCTTTTTCCTGGCAACAACATAACCTGTTGACCTTTCCAGACACCAGCATAACCTGGTAATTTTTTCCTGACAACAGCATAACCAGTTGACCTTTTCCCAGACACCGGCATAACCCGATGGTCTCTTTTCCTGGCAACGGCATAACCTGTTGACCTTTCCAGACACCAGCATAACCTGGTAATTTTTTCCTGACAACAGCATAACCAGTTGACCTTTTCCCAGACACCGGCATAACCCGATGGTCTCTTTTCCTGGCAACATCATAACCTGTTGACCTTTCCAGACATCACCATAACCTGGTAATTTTTTCCTGACAACAGCATAACCTGTTGACCTTTTCCAAACACCGGCATAACCCGGTGGTCTCTTTTCCTGACAACAACATAACCTGTTGACCTTTCCAGACACCAGCATAACCTGGTAATCTTTTCCTATAAACAACATAACCTGTTGACCTTTTCCAAACACCGGCATAACCTGGTGATCTCTTTTCCTTTTCAGACACCAACATAACCTAGTGATCTTTCTTGACAACAACATAACGTGTTGATTTTCTCCCAACACTGGCATAACCTGGTGATCTTTTCTTGGCAACAGCATAACCTGTTGATCTTTTCCCTACATCGGCATAACCTGGTGATCTTCTTTCGACAACAGCATAACCTGTTGATTTTTTCTAGACACCAGCATAACCTGGTGATTTTCTCTTGGCAACAACATAACCTGTTGATCCTTCCCAGACGCCGGCATAATCTGTGATCCTTTCCTAACAACAGCATAACCTGTTGATTTCTTCCCGGCACCAGCATAACCTGGTGATCTTTTTCTGTCAGCAGCATAACTTTTTGATTTCTCTCTTGATGCCAGCATAACCTGGCGATATTTCTGACAACGGCATAACCTGCCGATCTTGTCAACATAGGGTCTCCAATCCCTAGTTGATGTCACTTTTATGCATAGGTTGTAACGACCCGGTAGGTCGTTTTGAGAGCTAGCACCCTGATCCCCTAATAACTACTTTCCCCATGTCTGTTAATGTTTTTGGGACTTGTCGGAATGTTGAGTGGTGAAATTCGGAGAGTTTTTGGACACATAGTCCTTATATGTGAGTTTAAGCTTTAGAAATCGGACCGTAGTTGGAACTATGGGAAGACAGATCCGGAATGGGATTCTGTCGACTCTGTTAGCTCTGTTGGGTGATTTTGGAGTTAGGAGCATGTCCGGAATATGCTTTCGATGTCTGTAGTAGATTTAGGCTTGAATTGGCGAAAGTTAGAATTTCAGCGATTTCGGCCGATGGGTGGAATTTTGATATCGGGCTCAGAATGGAATTCCGAGAGTGGCTGTAGGTCCATTGTGTCATTTGTGACATGTGTGTAAAATTTGAGGTCATTCAGACTAGTTTTGATGTGTTTCGGCATCGGTTGTAGATTTTGGAAATTTCATAAGTTCTTAAGCTTAAATCCATGTATAATTGGTGATTTTGGTGTTATGTGATGTGTTTTGGAGGCTTGACTAAGTTTGGATAAGGTATTGGGACTGGTTGGTAATTTTGGTTGAGGTCCCGGGGGCCTCACGGGTGTTTTAGATGCTCAACGGGTGATTTTTGGAACTTGGAAAAACAGTTGAACCATTGCTGGTTCTGGTGTCTCACACTTGTGGACGGGGAACCACAGGTCCGGACACGTAGGTGCGGAAGAGGGGTTCCCAGGTGCGGGCTTGGTAAAGGTCAACCATTTCTCGCAGATGCGGTTGGGGTTCCGTAGGTGCGGAGCCGCAGATGCGGCCCAGCAACTGCAGGTGCGGCCCCAGACCTTTTAGTGGGTTTTGGCACATGCGATGGATTTTCCGCAGGTGCGGGACCACATGTGTGGGACCGCAGGAGCGGTCCAAGGGGCACAAGTGCAGGATCGCTGGGCAGTTTATATCAAATTCGAGGGATTGAAATTCATATCTTCTAAAAATGATTTAGAGCTCGATTGTAGGCGATTTGGAGTGAGTTTTGACGAAAAGATTCATAGGTAAAAATTCCTACCCTTATTTCACTTGTATATCATTTGTCTATAGCAAATTCTTCCATGCAATCAATGAATTGGGTGAAAAATCATGAAAATGGGAAGAATTCTCCCCAACTAGAAATCTGAGAATCTAATAAGATTTTGATGTTGGTTTTCGATGATTCTTGTTCGAGTGAGTTCGTGAGTGAATGGGTGTTCTAAATTTGTAACTTTCACTCGATTCCGAGACGTGGGCCTGGGGGACTTTTTGGGCAATTTTCCTAATTTCACGTATTAGCCTCAAACTTATTAGCTATTTTGATTCCTTAAAATGATATTTACATTATGCAATCGAATTGAATAGATTTGGGCCACTCGGAGTCGGATACTTGTGGCAAGAGCGTGGTTTTGAGTTGAGTAGCACGATCGAGGTAAGTGACTTGACTAACTCTGTGTTTGGGACTTCCCCTTAGGCTATTTTAATATTGTTTTATGTTGTTTGAGCGCCGTGTACGTGAGGTGACAAGTACGTACACGGGTTATTTTTGCTAAAATTCCATTTTTTCCTCCATGACTTAAATCATTTCATTCCTATTTCACTGTCTCATGTATTGACTATGTAGTTTAGATTAGGAAGTAGCATGTCTACCTGTTTTACTTGAACTTCCCCTAGTTGTTACTATGTGTACCATGTTAGTTAATTTTATCCATATTTTTTTGCTGTGATTTTCCTGAACTGTTTTAAATAAAAATTGTATCCGATATTTGTACTGCATTGGATATTTAAATTGGGACTACGAACGATATTCTGGGAGCTTTCCCCCTGTACTGCATCACATATTTAAATTGGGACTACGGATAAGATTACGGAAGCTTTGCCCCTAAACTGCATGGCATATTTAAATTGGGACTACGGACGAGATTACGGGAGCTTTCCCTCTGTACTGCATGGCATATTTAAATTGGGACTACTGACGAGATTCTGGGAGCTTTCCCCCTGTACTGCATGGCATATTTTAATTGGGACTACGGACGAGATTCCGGGAGCTCTCCCCCTATACTGCATTGCATATTTAAATTGGGACTACATACGAGATTCCGGGAACTTTCCCCCTGTACTGCATTGCATACTTGTTACTGTGATATATGTTGTGTTGAGCCGAGGGCTCCCTGTTATTATTTTATTTTAGCTCAATTTTTCTATTGATTTGACTTAGCTTATTATATCTCTCTGTTCAAATTTTAAACTGTTTTTACTATAAAAAAAATCCATTAGAGCCTTAACCTGACCTCGTCACTACTCGACTGGGGTTAGGCTTGGCACTTACTGTGTACCAATTTGTGGTGTACTCATGCCCTTTTCTACAGATGTTTTTCATGTGCAGATCCAGGTACCAACGCTCAGTTTCGTGGTTAGGGGTCCGAGCAGCAGCTTCTAGGAGACCGAAAGGTAATTTTGCCGCGTCCGCAGAGTCTTTCGAGTCACCTTCTACTCCAGATTTAGATAGATTTTTCATGTAAATTCCCTCACGTTGTATAGAGCTATTTTGAGACAGAGCTTGGGACTAAAGTGATATTCCGGGTTTTTGGGAAATTATATTTTGTACGTGCCAAGTGGTGATGTTTCATTTGTAGACTCACTTATTTCCGTCTTTATTTCATTGCTTCTATTTAATACTTGTTCCGCAATTAGGCTTACCTAGTTGTAGAGACTAGGTGCCATCACGATGCCTTTCGGAGGGTAAATTGGGTAGTGACAGGTTGGTATCAGAGCATCTAGGTTCATAGGAGTCACAAGCCGGTTTATTAGAGTCTCGCGGATCGGTGTGGAGACGTTTGTATCTATCTTCGGGAGGCTATGTAACTGTTAAGAACAATCATATTTCTTTGATTTCCTTTTCGTACGAGTTATTGACATCAAAAAATTCTAAAATTCTATTTTATTCTCTCCCACAGATGGTGAGGACCCGTACTGAGAGGATCGCTGACCAGGCACCTGAGCCCCCTGCCATAGCCGCCAGAGGTCGGGGCCGGGGTAGAGGATGACCACACGGTGTAGCCCGAGCACCGGCGAGAGTAGCGGCAGAGGAGCCTATGACAGCCCCAGTTGGAGAGCCGGCATAGGAGGTCCCTATTGCTGCTCCAGCCTTGCAGGAGACTTTAGCTTAGTTCATGAGCATGTTCAGTACTCTAGCTCAGGCTGGACTACTTTTAATAGCTCCCGCAGCCCACACTCCTGAGAAGAGGGGCCAGGTTGATCAGGCCCCGGAGTATAATCCTATGCCCCCAGCGGCTCCAGTTCAGCCTGATGCTAGAGCAGCTGCTTCTGAGGCCGATAAGCTCAGACTTGAGAGGTACAAGAAGTACCACCCACCTACTTTCAGCGGACTAGCTTCAGATGACGCTTTGGGATTTCTTGAGGAGTGTCATCGTATTCTCCGCACTATGGGCATCGTGGAGACTAGTGGGATTTCTTTCATTGCTTTCCAGCTGAGGGGAGCGGCATATCAGTAGTGGCGGGCCTATGAGCTGAGTAGTCCGGACGAGGCGGCCTCACTCACTTGGACTCAGTTTTCAGAGATGTTTCTACGAGAGTATGTCCCTCAGAGCCTCAGGGATACTTGGCGTGCAGATTTTGAGCAGTTGCACTAGTGTACTATGACTGTGTCGGAATATGCAGTCTGTTTCAGCGAGTTAGCTCGGCATGAACCAGCCTTGGTTGCCATAGTCAGAGAGCGGGTTCGCCATTTCATTGAGGGACTCCATCCTAGTATTCGGACCACTATGTCTAGAGAGCTGGAGATGGATATTACTTACCAGCAGGCAGTGAGTATTGCCAGGAGAGTAGAGGGCATGTTCGCCCGAGATAGAGAGGAGAGAGAGGCCAAGAGGTCTCGAGATACTGGCCATTTTTCAGGAGCTCGTGCACAAACAACATGCCCCGGTAGGGGCTTTGTGGGTTGCCCTGTTCATTCAGCCCTTCCAGCAGCCAGCGGTATTCCAGCTCCTCCTAGACCTCAGGAGTTCTATTATGCACTGCCAGTATCCAGTGTGCCTCCAGTTCAAGGTGCTATTTCTGGCCAGCCCAGCATGCCAGCTCTTATTCAGTCTCAGCCGCATCGTCCTCCGAGAGGTTGCTTTGAGTGTGGCGACACTCGTCACGTGATTAGAGATTGACCCAGGGCTAGGAGGGGTGCACCTCCACAGTCTTATCAGCCTCCACGTGCTCCTCCGGTTCCTCCGGCTATTCTTCCAGCCTCAGTTGCCACTCCACCTCCTCAGTCAGCTTGAGGTGGGGGTCGGGGAGGTAAAGGTCACCCTAGAGGGGGAGGCCAGGCCAGGTACTATGCTCTTCCAGCCCGTTCCGAGGCTGTTGCTTCAGACTCAGTCATTATAGGTATTGTCCCTATCTGCCATAGGGATGCATCAGTGTTATTTGATCCATGCTCTACATATTGATATGTTTCCTCTTATTTTGCTCCACATTTGGGGATATCTTGGTATTTTTGAGTTCCCCTGTTTATGTATCAGACTCACTAGTTGTGGACCGTATATCGGTTGTGTTTGATTTCTCTTAGTGGTTTTGAGACCATGGGTGATTTATTATTACTCAGCATGGTAGATTTCAATTTTATCTTGGGCATTGACTGGTTTTCGCCCCATTATGCTATTCTTGATTGTCACGCTAAGACCGTGACGCTGGCTATGCCAGGCTTGCCGAGATTTGAGTGGAGGGGTACCTTAGAGTATACTCCCGCAAGGTCATTTCATTTCTTAAAGCTCAGTGGATGGTTGAGAAGGGGTGTGATGCGTACTTGGACTATGTGAGAGATGTCAGTGTTGATGCGCCTCCAGTTGAGTCAGTCCCAGTAGTGAGGGACTTTCTTGATGTATTCCCAACTGATCTTCCGGGTATGCCGCCCGATAGAGATATTGATTTCGGCATTGATTTGTTGTCGGGCACCCAGCCCATTTCTATCCCTCCTTACCGTATGGCTCCTCCTGAGTTGAAGGAGTTGAAGTAGCAGTTACATGAGTTGCTTGATAAGGGTTTCATCAGACCTAGTGTATCACCTTGGGGTGCTCCAGTGCTATTTGTGAAGAAAAAGGATGGTCTATGCGTATGTGTATTAATTATCGGCAGTTGAACAAGGTCACCATGAAGAACATGTATCCTTTGCCTTGCATTGATGATTTATTCGACCAGCTACAGGGTTCCAGGGTATTCTCCAAGATTGACTTGCGTTTTGGCTATCATCAGTTGAAGATTCGAGGGTCGGATATCTTCAGGACCAGATATGGCCACTATGAGTTTCTTGTTATGTCATTTGGGCTGACCAATGCCCCCGCAACTTTTATGCATTTGATGCACGGTGTGTTCTGGCCTTATCTTGATTCTTTCGTCATTGTGTTTATTGATGATATTCTGGTTTATTCCCGATCACGGGAAGATCATGAGCAACACTTGAGGACTGTGATTCAAACTTTAAGGGAGAAAGTATTGTATGCAAAATTCTCTAAATGTGAGTTCTAGCTTGATTCAGTGGCATTCTTGGGCCACATGGTGTATTGGGATGGGATCAAGGTAGATCCGAAGAAGGTGGAGGCAGTACAGAGTTGGCCTAGACCATCATCAGCTACGGTGATCCGCAGTTTCCTTGGTTTGGCTGGGTACTATCGTCGTTTTGTGGAGGAATTTTCATCCATTGCAGCACCGATGACCAGTTTGACTCAAAAGGGTGCTCCATTCAGTTGGACTGAGGAGTGTGAGGAGAGATTTCAAAAGCTCAATACAGCCCTGACTTCAGCTCCAGTGTTGGTATTGCCTTCGGGTTCAGGGTCCTATACTGTCTATTTTGATGCTTCAAGGATTGGCCTCGGAGCGGTGTTGATGCAGGACGGTAGGGTGATTGCCTACGCGTCCAAACAATTGAAGGTGCATGAGAAGAACTATCCAGTTCATGATCTCGAGTTGGCATCGATTGTTCACGCCCTGAAGATATGGTGTTCCCTGTGAGATTTTCACTGATCACCGGAGTTTGCAGCACATATTCAAGTAGAAGGACCTTAATTTGCGCCAGCGGAGATGGTTGGAGTTACTAAAGGACTATGACATCACTATATTATACCACTCGGAGAAGGCCAATGTAGTGGCCGACGCCTTGAGTCGCCGGGCGGAGAGTTTGGCATATCTTTCGGCAGTTGAGAGGCCCTTAGCCTTAGATATTCAGTCCTTAGCCAGTCAATTCGTGAGGTTGAATCTTTCAGAGCCTTGCCGGGTTTTAGCTTGTGTTGTGGCTCGGTCTTCTCTTTATGACCGCATTCGAGAACACCAATATGATGATCCCCACCTTCTGGCTCTTTATGACAGGGTTCGGCGAGGTGACGCCAGGGATGTGACTATAGGAGATGACGGTGTGATGAGGATGTAGGTTCGGATCTGTGTGCCCAATGTGTATTGGCTTTGGGAGTTGATTCTTGAAGAGGCCCATAGCTCGCGGTATTCCATTCATCTGGGTACCGCGAAGATGTACCAGGATCTGAGACAACACTATTGGTGGAGAAGGATGAAAAAGGATATAGGGGAGTTTGTGGCCAAGTGTCTCAACTGTCAGCAAGTCAAGTATGAGCATCAGAGACCGGGAGGGTTACTTCAACAGATTGAGCTTCCAAAGTGGAAGTGGGAGCGGATCACCATGAACTTCGTGGTTGGACTTCCTCGGACTTTGAAGAAGTTCGATGATATTTGGGTGATTGTGGATCGGCTAACCAAGTCAGCCCATTTCATTCTGGTGTTGACTACATACTCCTCCGAGAGGTTGGAGGAGATTTATATCAGGGATATTGTTCGCCTCCACGGTATTCCAGTATCCATCATTTCAGACAGAGGTACACAGTTCACTTCACGGTTCTGGAAAGCCGTTTAGCAGGAGTTAGGCACCATGGTAGAGTTGAGTGCAACATTTCACCCTCAAATAGACGGGCAGTCCATTTCGGAGGGTCATGGGACCGATACTTTCCACTTGTAGAGTTTTCTTATAATAACAGCTACCAGTCCAGCATTCAGATGGAGACGTATAAGGCTTTGTATGGTAGACGGTGTCGGTCCCTAGTGGGATGGTTTGAGTCGGGCGAGGCCCGATTGTTGGGTACAAATTTGGTCCAGGACACCCTGGACAAGGTGAAGGTGATTCAGGAGAGACTTCACGCAGCTCAGTCCAAGCAGAAGAGTTATGCGGATTGGAAGGTTCGTGATTTGGAATTTATGGCTGGTGACCAGGTTTTGCTTCGGGTGTCGCCTATGAAGGGCGTCATGAGGTTCGGGAAGAAGGGTAAGCTGAGTCCGAGATTTATTGTCCCTTTTGAGGTGTTGCGACGTGTTGGGGAGGTTTCTTATGAGCTAGCCCTACCTCCCAACCTAACAGGAGTTCATCTGGTATTCCACGTCTCCATGCTCCGGAACTATCACGGTGACCTGACTCATGTTTTTGGATTTCAGTTCAGTCCAGTTGGACAAGGATTTATCATATTTTGAGAACCAAGTAGCTCTATTGTATAGGGTGGTCAGAAAGCTCAGGTCAAAGGATATTGCGTCAGTAAAGGTTCAGTGAAGGGGTCAGCCAGTCGAGGAGGCGACTTGGGAGACCGAGCAGGATATGCGAATTCAGTACCCTCATCTTTTCACAGTTTCAGGTATGTCTCTATACTCGTTCGAGGACGAACGATTTTCTTAAGAGAGGGAGAATGTAAAGACCCGGTAGGTCATTTTGAGAGTTAGCGCCCTGATTCCCTAATAACTGCTTTCCCCATGTCTGTTTCTACTTTTAGGACTTGTCGAAACGTTGAGTGGTGAAATTCGGAGAGTTTTTGGACATATAGTCCTTATATGTGAGTTTAAGCTTTAGAAATCAGACCGTAGTTGGAACTGTGGGAAGACGGGTTTGGAATGGGATTCTGTCTACTTCGTGAGCTCCGCTGAGTGATTTCGGAGTTAGGAGCGTGTCCGGAATGTGCTTTCGAGGTCTGTAGTAGATTTAGGCTTGAATTGGCGAAAAATAGAATTTCGCCGATTTCGGCCGATGGGTGAAATTTTGATATCGGAATCGGAATGGAATTTCGAGAGTGGCTGTAGGTCCATTGTGTCATTTGTGACATGTGTGTAAAATTTGAGGTCATTCGGACTAGTTTTGATGTATTTCGGCATCAGTTGTAGATTTTGGAAATTTCATAAGTTCTTAGGCTTGAATCCATGTATAATGTGTGATTTAGGTGTTATGTGATGTGTTTTGGAGGCTCGACTAAGTTTGGATAAGGTATTGGGACTGGTTGGTAAGTTTGGTTGAGGTCCCGGGGGCCTCGGGGATATTTCGGATACTCAACGGGTGATTTTTGGAACTTGGAAAAACAGTTGAACCATTGTTGGTTCTGGTGTCTCGCACCTGTGGACGGGGAACCGCAGGTCTGGACACGCAGGTGCGGAAGAGGGGCTCGCAGGTGCGGGCTTGGTCAAGGTCAACCAGTTCTCGCAGGTGCGGTTGGGGTTCCGCAGGTGCGGAGCCGCAGATGCAGCCCAGTGACCGCAGGTGCGACCCCAGTCCTTTAAGTGGGTTTTCGCATCTGCGATGGATTTTCCGCAGGTACGGTCCAAGGGGCGCAGGTGCGGGATCGCTGGACAGTTTATATCAAATTCGAGGGCTTCAAATTCATATCTTCTAAAAACAATTTGGATCTCGGGTGTAGGCGATTTGGAGTGGGTTTTGAGGAAAAGATTCATAGGTAACAATTCTCAACCTTATTTCACTTGTATATCATTTATCTATAGCAAATTCTTCCATGCAATCAATGAATTGGGTGAAAAATCATGAAAATGGGAAGAAGTCTCCCCAATTAGAAATCCAAGAAATTAATAATATTTTGACGTCGATTTTCGATGATTCTTGTTCGGGTGAGTTCGTGAGTGAATGGGTGTTCGTGAGACGTAGGCCCGGGGGATTTTTTGGAAAAATTTCCTAATTTCACGTATTAGCCTCGGACTTATTAGCTATTTTGATTCCTTAAAGTGATATTTACATTATGCAATCGAATTGAATAGATTTGGGCCATTCGGAGTCGGATACTCGTGGCAAGAGCGTGATTTTGAGTTGAGTAGCGCGGTGGAGGTAAGTGGCTTGCCTAACTCTGTGTTGGGGACTTCCCCTTAGGCTATTTTAATACTGTTTTATGTTGTTTGGGCGCCGTGTACGTGAGGTGACGAGTATGTACACGGGTCATTGTTGCTAAAACTCCATTTCCCCTCCATGACTTAAATCATTTCATTCCTATTTCACTGTCTCATGTATTGACTATGTAGTTTAGATTAGGAAGTAGCATGTCTACCTGTTTTACTTGAACTTCCCCTAGTTGTTACTATGTGTACCTTGTTTAGGTAGTTTTATCCATATTTTTTTCCTGTGATTTTCCTGAACTGTTTTAAATAAAAATTGAATCCGGTATTTGTACTGCATTGCATATTTAAATTGTGACTATGGATGAGATTTCGGGAGCTTTCTTTCTGTACTGCATCGCATATTTAAATTGGGACTACAGACGAGATTCCGAGAGCTTTCCCCCTGTACTGCATGGCATATTTAAATTGGGACTACGGACGAGATTCCGGGAGCTTTCCCCTGTACTGCATGACATATTTAAATTGGGACTACAGACGAGATTCCGGGAGCTTTCCTCATGTACTGCATCGCATATTTAAATTGGGACTACGTACGAGATTCCGGGAGCTCTCCCCCTATACTGCATTGCATATTTAAATTGGGTCTACGGACGAGATTCAGGGAGCTTTCCCCCTATACTGCATTGCATACTTGTTACTGTGATATATGATGTGCTGAGCCGAGGGCTCCCTGTTATAATTTTATTTTAGCTCATTATTTCTACTGATTTGCCTTAGCTTATTATATCTCTCTGTTCAAATTTTAAACTGTTTTTACTATAAAAAAATCCAGTAGAGCCTTAACCTGACCTCGTCACTACTCGAATGGGGTTAGGCTTGGCACTTACTGGGTACCAATTTGTGGTGTACTCATGCCCTTTCCTGCACATGTTTTTCGTGTGCAGATCCATGTACCAGCGCTTAGTTTCGTTGTTAGGGGTCCGAGCAGCAGCTTCTAGGAGACTGAAAGGTAATTCTGCCGCGTCCGCAGAGTCCTTCGAGTCACCTTCCACTCCAGATTTAGATAGATTTTTCATGTAAGTTCCCTCACGTTGTATAGAGCTATTTTGAGACAGAGCTTGTGACTAAAGTGATATTTTGGGTTTTTGGGAAATTGTATTTTGTACGCGCCAAGTGGCGATGTTTCATTTGTAGACTCACTTATTTCCGTCTTTATTTCATTGCTTCCATTTAATACATGTTCCGCAATTAGGCTTACCTAGTCGTAGAGACTAGGTGCCGTCACGATGCCTTTCGGAGGGTAAATTGGGTCGTGACATAGGGTATCCACCCCTTAGTCTACATTCACTCCGGGTACATTGTTCCCAACTTTTCATTGCTTTCGATAATAAAGTAGTATAGATTTTATTACAATAACTCACGAAATTTTCCTAGTGAAAACTGGGGAAGAAAATTTCGTTCGTTTGTTCTTGATTTTGTGCATATTGCAATTGAGGATAATGGATTCGAGACGACCAAAAATAGAGTTTTCGATCCAAAATAAAAGAAAAGAAGAAAAAGAGAAATCCACACCCAAAGTACAGTAGCGGAAAAGATGTGGACTGCTCAAGACAAGATTGAAGTCACAAGCTATGCATGTCCCGTCTTGATCCGAAAAAGCTGTAGAAGAATGAACTAGCACCTGCAGCCAACAAGCATCAAGATTCAGATCAGAGTCCGCATGAAGAACCAACCAACACTCAAGACCAAGCTTCAGAAGACTCATAGATAGGAATCTTGTAACTCGTAGTTGATACGCTTAGTTAGTATTTTTTTTTGATGTAATAGACCGCGAACCGGAACCTCGACGGAACGGAACCTCACTCGAGTCCCTCATCCTCTCCACCCACTCCATCACTCCAAAACTTCTTGAACTACACGCGACCTGATTCCCTTATAACTCGGGATATGTAGGCTTTCCAAAACAAGGACTCGGTCACATTCTCCTTTCTTTTAGTTTTAGGTCTCTCAAAATAAGAGTCGGGTCAAAAAACCTGTCTCGTCGCTCTTTGCCTTAAAACTCTTCGCGTTTTTAGTCAAAGAGGGGCAGTTGTAGACATGTAATTTTTGACCCTCCCCGAGATTTTACACGGTATAGCATTTAAATATTTAGTTTAGGTCTAATATCGTTATTTTAACTAGTTTGACTTTTTTACTTTATTTTATCACAAAAATAAAAATTACAAAAAATATTTTCTTTTATTTAGCTAACTGGTATTTTATCTAGTTATTTTTAGTTTATCTACCTTTCATAAAAGTCAAAAAATAAAAATAAAAAAATAGTTCCACTTTGTTTTCAAAAATATTAGTATTTTGATAGGAATATTATTTTTGTGATGATTTTAACCTAATCCTAATTTAGTATGATATTTGAAAAATACCAAAAATAGTTTCATATTTTACATATAATTTAGTTTAATTAATTAGATTGATTTTTACATTATGTAGTATATTTACCTTATATTAAAAAAAGATTTAGCTAAAAGTTTAGACATTTTTTTAGAGGAAACTACACAAGCTACCTATTAAAATCAAAGTATTTACCCGTCTTTACCCATTGTTAAACTTATTGTAATAAATACCTTTCTAACTAAAACTAATTACCAGCCTACCCATCCACTGTTTTGTTTGACCATCTGATATTTTTTCCTTCCCATTTGAAAGATCCACAATCATGTAAATACCATCATAAACCTCCATCGATGTTGCCAAGCATACTACACCGTGATAATCTTCTTTTCAACTGATTATTAGTGATTATCACATAAAAATAATGGATGTAATTTCAAATCTGAAAAAAAAAATTGAAACTCCAAATGAATGAGTTCAAAATGTCAGATCTGATTTTTTATAGTGTCACTATTGAAATTCGTTAGATGTTATTCTTTGATGTGTAGATTGTACCTTTGATGCTAGCTTTTGGAGATTTATTGTACAAAAATTTAAATCCACCATTGAAGGACCTTGAAGCTTGAAACTCATAACTTGGTTTGTTTGAGTTTTTAATTGTTTTGATCTGATCCTGCATGGGTTTGTTTAGAAAGTTGATTGGAAGTTGTAGCTAAAGTTTTAGTCAGTTTGGTGGAGATTTTGTAGTAGATTTTAGAAATTTGGATTGAAATATAGTTGAACCAGAGAAGAAGACGAATTTGTATTGTATACCCAAATAGTATATAAATATACCATTTTGGTATACAATTCATTCTAACTATATACCCGATTAATATAGTTATATACTATATTGGTATAATATGCTAGTTGAATTATTTTTTGGTTGTATTAGCTGCATTTAATTAGTACAATATTTTCTTTTCTTTTAATAATATTAATATAGTACAATATCTTGAAATACTTTATTATATTAATATGTGGTATACTATTTTTATTTTTCTCTTTATGCATGTGTGTTATGTAATAGTAGTATAGTTATATAGTTGCCAGTAATTAACCAGTAAAACTGTATACCATGTTGGTATATTTATATGCCATATTGGTATCATATGGCAGTTTGAACATTGTTTTGGTTGTTTCAGCTGCATTTTAAGTGAATTCTATTATGAAATTATTTATATGAACATGATTTGCAGTGCTGGAATTTTTGTGTGGTGATGGACATAAATTATGTGTAGTATGTAATAGTTTTTATAGTTATAGGCAATTATTAGAAAGATCATATACAACTATATACCCATGTTAGTATACGGAATGAGCAAGTTATTTCGCGAATATTTAGCTTGCAATACAAGCATGTATTTTTCTCATACTTTTATTGTGTCCTTTAATGTTTTGGTACAGTAGTATAGTCGCAGATAGTTGTAGCAATATTCTAGAGCAATCATATGCTCTGTTGGCATACATATATACCATATTGGTATCACATGGTACTAGAAGTCTTTTTTGCTACTTATACTTTTGTTGTATTTTTTAATATTTTATTATCATTTATATTCTAACTAGTATATATGGAGATTTGGTTGTTGTAGATTATATTTTCTTGCTCCATAACTGGTTGTATTACTGCTAATGAGAGAGTGTGTACTAATATTTGTAGGGAAAGAGATCAAATTTTGCATGGAAACCACGTGTTGATCTTAGAATCTGATTATGTAATTTATGATGCTCAGAAGTAGTCTGTGTGATATTCAGTGAATTAGATCAAGTGACAACTGATATTATTTCAGTTTAATAATTGAATTTAAAAAATGAGAAAGAAAAAAAAAAGGTATATTATACTAGTTATATTAAAAAAAGGTGAACAAATATTTACTATATCAGTTATTTTTTCGTACTGTGTAAAAAAGAATAATAAAAATAGTGAAAACAATAAATGAAATTAGATTATGAAGAGAAAAATAATATAAAAAAAGAATTAAAACGAAATGAAAGGAAAAAGGAAAAAAATAAGAAGAAAACGAGAAAAAAGAAAAGGAGAAAAGAAAGAAAAAAAAGGGAAAAAAAAAGAAAAGAAGCATAGAAATAAAAAAGAATTAGAGAAAAAAGAGAAATTTTTCACAAAAATTACTATAGGTAGGAAATGTAATTAGTTTGATGGGTAGGAAAACAAATGGGTAGACAAGGGTAAATAATTTTATTTTTGTAAGTGACTGTGTCATTCTCCCATTTTTTAGCCCAACTTTAAGGCTTAAAGTTAAAACCCATCTATCTTCAGCCTTAAGACCTAACACTAATTCCCTATATACTAAGGAGGATCTAATTTTAATACTCTTCTACACCTTGACAACAACCTTCTTCTCTAAAAACAAAATCAAACCCCCAATTCCCAAACAAAAAAAAACACACATCCCCACTTCCCCAAAATGGAGGACTCTCCATCATCACTCTCTCTTTGATTTCTTGTTCGGCACTTTCTAGAAATGAGATTCTCAAGTGGGTTGTGTTCAATTCAGGGATAAACACAAAGGGTTGTTGTTAAATTCTTTTTCTTATGGTTCAAAAGAAGAGTTTTTCCATAGGTTTCAACCTTTTCTAGGTTTGGTTAAAATTTCAGAATTTCAAAAATAAAAAAATAAAAAGCGGAAAAATATCTATCCATGTTTCTTCTGCTGGGCTACCATTCCAAAACCATGGAATTTGATCAAGCTTGAGGTCAATTCGATTTCATCCGATTGGGCTGTCATTCGTGGTTCGAGTTTGCCAGTCCGATTGTTTTTCTGTTGGGTCTCGTTGATGTTCTTTGGTCGAATCCTCGTTTCTTCACTTTTGTACAAGATTCAACCTTCTTCACTTAAAAGTGAACTTCACTGTTAAGGTCTATCTCGTCTCCCTTTCTCATTTTGATAATGAATATGTGATTGAAATATAATAAGAGCCATCAAATTTTGTTTAAGTTTTATGGGTTAAGGGATTTGAATTTTTTTTAGTTAAATCATGGTTTATATAAATTTGATTTCTATTTAATCAAAATTTGATTTCGATTAGACTGTTGTTCGTGATTCTTAGTTGAAGCAAATAGTTTAATTTCCAAGAGAGTTTGTTGCTACTGCTTTAATTCTCTAATTGTAACAATAGCAAAGTGGTACACTTTTCCATAATAATAATTTTCATAATTCATGGCCTTCACAATAATTCCAAAATTTAGGAAGAAATAATTAAATCATGAACATTGCAGCTTGTTTTAGGCACAATTTAATTTATCATCGTGATTTTGTACACATTCGCGTGACATAATTACGATTTTTTAAAATAAAACCAAGGTACGCGTTCGCGCGGCTTTGGACCTTTTCTTAAATAATTAAGCATGACAAATTGTGTACACGTATGCGTGACATGATTTAAGTGCCGATTTTTTCAAAATAAAACCAAGGTACGCGTTCGTGCGGCTTTTGTCACGCCCAAAACTAGGGGAGGCACGACTGACACTCGATACTGTATTCGATCGAGTTAGCCACTAAACATAC
>ML303740.1:0-15907 GCA_005239505.1 Nicotiana paniculata
CCCAGGATTATATTTGCAACGCCCGTTTAGTCTTCTACAAGACATAGTTGAGCGTGATCAGTGTCCCAGGGCCAATTGAACTAACTTCCGACTTCAAAATCGAGAGACCTTTCTCAGTTCCAGGCCGTTTATGAGCCTATGTCTCGATACCTCTGCTCGATATCGGAAGACGATCTCGAGAGGGTGAAGAAGGACTACAATTGGGAAAACAAGGAAGTGGTCGTTCCTTCCCCTGAGGAGGACATCACCACCCATGTGAAAGGGTACTTGAGTGTGTATACATACCCTTTCACACTGGGTCCCATAGACCCGGTCATACTCGATTTCTATCACCAGTATCGAGTAACCCTCGGCCAGATCTATCCTTCATTCTGGCGCATCATCAACCTGATCAGGTTCTTTTTGAGCAAGGTCGAGGGATTGACTTTCACCCTCGACCATATGATAAGGTTATACGACCCCCGTATTTATCGAGGTGGGTTGATAAAGTTGCAGCGTAGGGCCATGAAGACGCTGTTCTCAAGTATTGACGAAGACATGGACTGGGATGCATGGGCCGATTCGTCAGAATCAAGACCTCCGATTAATTTCGGTCGAGAAAATGTCATTCCCTGAGGAATGAAACATGAAACATAAAAGCCACTTCGATACCGGTACTTCTACTGCTTTACTTCTTTTATTCCCTCTCTGACTCAGGTTCTCTTTTCATGGTGCAGCTTTCCTTTGGTTCCCTGGTGCTATTCCGGATCTCGAGGGCTGGGTTCGACAGCTGGTCTCCACCTCTTCTCATGCCGAGCATTGCTAGCGTGACTTGGCCAGAGGTCAATGGGAGGCTAAAAACTATGGTGAGTTTTTTCACTTGTATATCGAGGTTTTCCCCATAATGTAATTCTTATTAACTTGGTTTTTTCATGTGTAGGTCTCAGTGAGGACGTTTCCATGAGGCCACCTCCGCCTGGGGAAGAGGAGGCTTCGAATCCAAACAAAGAGAGGAAAAGGAGAAGAGCTTCTCCTTCCGATACCCCCATGCCAAAGAAGAATAAAGCTCGAAAATCAAAAGTCGAGCCTTCAGCCCCTCGTGTCGACGCAGTTTAACGACTCTGAGAGGAAGATGAAGAGGGTGAAAGTGATGGTTGCCCGCTGGTGACCCGAAAGAGTGGAAGTATTGAGGCTTCCAGGAGTGTCGAGCCGGCAGAGCTCGAGGCGACCCCATCTCGAACCGAGGACATTACGGAGGAGGGTCCGAGCAAAGTCCCCGAGCAATCGGGCGGTGAGGATGCCCCCCACCATGATAATCAGTCGGTGGGTGTGTCTGAAGGGTCTAGCCCCGAAGCCCTTCAGAGAGAAGACAATGTCCTAAGTGGTTCACTTGGGATAATCAACATTTGTGACTCGCCGCTTGGACCTTCATTCTCCGAGGAGCAATTTCAAGATGCTCGGGCCATGTGTAGTCCCGATGTGGGACAATTCCACGAAGGGAATGACATATTCCGGGACTGCTTCATCGCACTCGATGATAGTCCCGAGTTGGACGCATCATTCGTATTCGACGAGGATCAACGGTTTCTGAAGCAAGTAAGTTCAATTTCTTCGTATTTAGACTTGCGTTTAGTCTATATTTCTTCAAGCCTGACTCTTTTCTTTGTGTATAGGCCATGGTGCTTCACCAGGAAGCATCTTCAAAATCCAGGGCCGAGCTATCCCGATGCGAGGCCGAGCTCAAGAAGCTCGTAGAAGAGAGGGATGGCCTCAAACTCCTCTACGTCCAAAAGGAAGAGGAGATCATGACCCTTCGAGCCGAACTCACAAGAGTTCATCGAGATCAGATCGAACTTATTGAACGGGTAACGAAATTTCTTGAGGTCTCATCACGTGTTAATTATATTTTGGAAATTAATACTTCGGTTTTGCAGATTCAGCAGAAAGGCGAGCTGGTGGAGCATCTTCGAGAGGAGGCCAAAATGAAGGAGGCCGAAACTCTGGGATGGAGACAGCATATGGATCTTACCTCGGAGAAGGATATGCTTCGGGCCCAACTGACTTCAGTCGAGAGCCAACTCTAAGTTGTGATGGAGTAAAGTTTGGACCGATCCTGAAATATTGAAGAGCTCAAGGCCAAGCTGGCCGCCGAGCTTTCTAAGGCTAAGTCTGAGGCAAAGGCGCTTGTGGCCTCTTACCAAGCTGATGCCGAGGCTGCCAATCTTCGGGCACAGGAGATCTCCGCTACTACTGAAATTAGATTATCATGTGATGTCGACCATGCGAGGCGGTAATCTCGGAGAGAGGCTCTTGAGGAAGTGCACGCTCGTGGCTTCGACCTCTCAGCAGACATCGAAGACGCCAAAGTTTTGGAGGCTAAGGCCGCAACCTTGCTTTCTGATGAAGAGGATTCAGCCAGTGGGTCCGAGAGCGGAAAGGGTGAGGATGAGGCCGCCGAAGAAGCGGCTCCCGAAGACGTGGTTCTCGAGGATGTGACTCCCTGGGTAGACTAGGACTTTAGGATTTTCTTTTCTTATATCATTTTTGTGTAAGGACCTGATTGACCTTTTGTACAAACTATTCGATATAATAAAAAAGTTCTCCTCGAATGCCTTCGTATATTTCAAGTTTAGATATGCTTTCTGTCTTTATTAAAAATGTTGAAAATTCTTATTGTCGTAATCTTAATAACTTCAGTTCGAAGCCAAAGTAAACCCTTAAGTTTTTCGTTTATACGAGGGTAAGTCCCCGAGTGCAGAAATTTGTTTGAGACATTATCTCGGGGGTGGCTTGGTCAAACTCACATATGATTTATCTTTAAAACCAAGTTCGAATGGGTCTTGAACTTTAGAATAAAATAAACCCTTAGGTTTTTATCAAATGATAGGTAAGTTTTGAGCTAACGATAATATGCCCCTTAGGGTTTTTTGACGAATCCTCGAGCTTTATTTGAGCTCGGAATAGCGGAACCCTTGGGTCCGAATCGAGTGAGAACGAAGTCTCGAATTCTAATTGTATTGGCCCTTAGGCTCTTTAGATTGGCCCTTAGACTCTTTAGATTGGGCCGATTCGGCCTCTAAAAATGGCTATTATTTTCCCTTTTTCGGCTAAAAGTCTTAGTGAGAATTTCTTTATGCCTTAGCATATGTTTTTTATACCCATTGGGTTTTTCGAGGGTCGATGATTGGAACCCTATTTTCTTGTGTCTTAACGTGTTTGTGTTAAGATAATTCGATACCCCTTGAGATTTTTTTTTCGAAGGCCGATATTATCGAAGCCTTTCAATTATTCGAGGGCTGATTTTATCGAAGCCCTTTTTTATTTTATTTGCCGAGGGTAGCCTTATTTAATCGGTTTTTCAAAGTATTTGAAGGCCTTTTGTTTATAGAGGAAGTCGGACGTCTCCGAGCCACATTATTTTGGCTGTAGATTAACGTGGTCGTAGCCTTCGGGTATGTCTTTTGGACTTATTTCCCGATAACATTTCGAACTTGTTCGAAATGTTAGTCCCCGAGTATGGTGGCCTTGGCCTACATAACTAGGGGTAACTCTTCAAGGTTTTATGATTTCGAACTTAGATAGCTCGAGTGTGCAGTCCTCGAGTGTTTGAAGTATGCTTGTACTTGGATCTTGAGCCATTTTTCACAAGTGTTAGTTTTGCACAATAGATCAGAATCATAATTACATTATTCGTATAGTAGAAAATTTACTTCAAAACACGAGATGTTCAAGAAAAGATAATGCTTCTTTGAACAATTCATACACGCGTACATGTTTTGTCATCGGGACTCGGCTAATCTATATGGACACGGTTCATTCGACCATTTGGCCCATTATAAAATTTACAAAAAAAATTTCCTATCGAGACCCATTGACACGAGGTACATTTCTCGAACACATAACCTCCGAGGGTGATGCCCCCACTATGCGAGGTTGATTGCAAAGAAGCCTTGTATACTATTGAATTATCCTCAGGTAGCACATAATTGTTGCCTCGTTAAAAACCTTGCCTGAAAAACCCATTTGGGATAAAAACCGATCTAAGGGAAAAAGAGTGCAACACGTACTTTAAAACCTGAGGTCTCGATATCTTAGGTCCAATTCCTGCAATGAGTTAGTTTCGAATATTTAAGTAAATGAAAAAAAAGGGGAAGTCATACCTTAGCAATAGTATCGCTTAAGAAGTGATATGTTCCAATTATTCGACAACATTTCGCCGTTCATTGTTCCAAGTTTGTAAGATCCTTTCCCTACTATGTCGAGGATTTGGTAGGGTCCTTCCTAGTTAGGACTGAGTTTTCCTTCATTAGGGTCTCGCGTGTTGATGGTGACTTTTCTTAGGGCTAAGTCCCCAATTTTGAAGTATTGAAGGTTGGTTCTTCTGTTGTAGTACTTCTCGATTCGTTGCTTTTGTGCAGCCATTCGAACGAGTGCAACTTCTCGTTTTTCATCTAACAACTCGAGGCTGGTATTCATAGCCTCGCAGTTTGATTCCTCTGTTGCATGTTGGAACCTGGCACTGGGCTCTCCAATATCGACTGGTATCAAGTATTCAGAGCTGTATACTAAGGAAAACAGAGTTGCTCCTGTACTGGACTTCGACGTTGTCCGATATGCCCATAGGACCTCGGACAATTTCTCCCTCAACTTTTCTTTGGATTCGTTTAGCCTTTTCTTCAAGATTTGGATGATAGTCTTGTTCGTTGATTCGGTTCGCCCGTTCCCACTAGGGTGATACAGTGTCGATAGTATCCTCTTTATTTTGTGATCTTCGAGTAATTTAGTTACTTTGCTGCCGATGAATTGTTTGCCATTATCACATACTAATTCTGCGGGTATCCCGAATCGACATGCAATGTGATCCCATATGAAATATATTACTTCCTTTTCCCTGACTTTCTCGAAGGCCTGTACTTCAACCCATTTAGAGAAATAGTCAGTCATAAACAAAATGAACTTAGCTTTACCTGGGGCCGATGGAAGAGGACCGACGATGTCCACTCCCCATTCTCATTTTTTCCGTGGAGTCCAAGGTCGTTGTCGTCGTGTGTAGATGTGTTTTGTGAGTCAAACATGATTCAACCTGAAAACAAAAATTCCCGATGAGAACAAGTGTAAAATAGTGTGTTTTACCAGAATTAGCACTGAACAATCACTATTATCCTTAGTCCCATGGTGAACGCCAAATTATTTACCTCGAAATACCAGTAACAATTAAACTTGTAATGTGGTTATAAGGATACGTGATATGATTCAATACCAATTGATAAATGGCTAAATAATAAATGAACTAAACGATTAAAATAAATCAAACCAGTGTCGTTGCAAGTTATCGACCTCGATTTGGAACAGGCTCGAGATCAAACGTTAAGAACAATAAGAACCGTGATAAAATGTAAGCAAGTGAAAGAGCAGCATATTGTAATTTCTTAGCAAGCGTGTCCTTACAAATGAACAAGGTTCCTCTTTATATAGTAGAAGAATCCTAAATAAGGTATAACTCTAGTTTCAGAAGTAAAATCTATGATTGATGTTAATGACGTTGACGGTTCCGTCACTCTCGAGATTCCCGCCGAGATATGTGGTCAATCCCTGATATCTCGCTATTCTGTTACTTGATGTCGGTCATACCCGGTCTCGATCCTTCGGTTTTCGTGTCTTCGAGCTCGAGCTCGCTTCGACATGAGCTTAATCTCAGGCAGACCTTCGAGCCCATAAAATCGAGCATCCTCGATTTTAGCCGTATAAAATATAATATACATATTTATGCATAATTAATTATATTTTATATATTAACTATAATTATTTTTGGCCGATGGGTCAAATATTTAACTTGCCCAAAATTTAAAGGTTGGAGTTCCTCTTGTTCTTCATTTGGTATAAGGTAGTCATGACTAATTCGAACTATACTTTAATTATAGATTTATTAAAAAGAAAGTACTTGCTATAAAATAATTACTATAAAACTTGAATCCAAAACCTCTAATTAAATACAATTTTTTTTATTCATCCTTAATATGAGCTAAAGGTTGATGGTTGGCTATTTAGGACCTATTTGGTTTGGAAGAATTTTTAAGAAAAAAAAACAATTATATTTAGATAAAACGCCTTATTAAGATAAGCAAACAAATTTATATTTGTTTTATATTTTTTTTTCTGGAAACAGAAACCAATCTATGGTAGCTTTTCATAAATTGACACAATCTCTAACCGTATCCTTGTACAATTATACCATAAGATTTACTTTTACACTATCTAGAGTCAAGGCCTTATACAATTATTATATGTAAAGGAATTTTTAACAATCAAAAATTGCAAATTGTTAGAAAAAGAGTTTTTGAGAAAACGTTTCACAAAAAAACAGTTTCCTTCAGTACATCGTAGGATTTAAAGAAGTTTATTATTCAGAGTGAAAAAAATCCGTAATAATCCAGAATAGGCTAGAGTTTGTAATAAAACATGAATTTTAAGCCATTTTTTGTTTTTGTGTTAGCATTCAACATCGCCACACCGATATACACAGTAGCGAAACTAGAAATTTTCTCAATAATGTTCAAACTTGAAAAAAATTCCAACAGAAGATGTTCAATAAATATTATATGTATTTAAAATCTAATATCTTACTTATATACACAATGTGGTTTTTTTATAATATTTGGATTAAGGATGATCAATTGACCACCTTTGGTAAAAGGTGACTTCGCCCTGAATACGGACAATCTACCCTAATGCAAGTATTATTGGATGCTTCCACATTTCAAATTTGTGACCATGAAAAAAGTCACCAGTGCTTATATTTCTCTAGGTTGACATAAATGCGCGATAATTTGTGCACCGAATTGTAATTTTTTATTTTTATGTTAGTATTATCTTTTGATCATCACCTTAAAGCTACTGCCACAATTCACCTATTTATTGTACTTATTCTTACTTTTTTTGTCCCTCGATAGGCCCACTAATATTATGTTCGTTTGTCTATTTTGTTCAATTTCCTCATAAAATACGAAATTATCTAAATTGTGGTCCCAAAATGGATGCTCGATCCCTGAAATTTTGGACTTCTAGGTTTATAGACATATACTAGTATATTGATAGTATCATATTCCTATTTCCTTTTAACAAAAGCAATAAAAATAATAATAATAATAATAATACTAATAAAAGGGTATATGTTGGTTGTCTTGTAAATATTAGACAGGCTAGAGAAAGAAAAGAGATGGCAAAAGTATGGAGAAGCAAAAATATTATAGCAGTCTATGCTTTTGCCTTGTAAAAAGACACTAACCATCGTTTTTCATGCTAAAGCTGACACCTAAGCTTTGTTAAGATTTTCTAAATCTTTGTTTGTTTCACTAATGACAAATGCTTAATTAAGATTCTTAATTAGGCGATTAAAACTCTTCTAAATTTTCTTCATTAGTCTTCATCATGACTATGACACCTTTGTCTCTCTTTTCTTTTGCTTTTCATGCTTAGAGAAGTCTTTAAACCTAATTGCTTAGAGGACGTTTGGACATAAGAATTGTAAAATTCCGAAAAAAATAAATTCTTTTTTTTCAAGTGAATTGGTATTTGAAAATTAGAGTTGTGTTTGGAAATAAATATACTTTTGTGTTGTTTTTGAATTTTTATCTGAGTGAAATTTTTGTAAAACAACTTTTTGGAGTTTTTCAAATTTTTGAAAAATCCCAAAATTCATTTTCAAGCGAAAATTGAAAATTTTATGGCCAAACACTGATTTCGAAAAAAGGTTAAAATTTTTCGAAAAAATTAAATAAATTCTTATGTCCGGACGGGCTCTAATTTACGTCAAGTCATGTACATTTGCATAATAAATTTGGCGAGGGATACATATGTCTCCCTAGTAAATAATTATACCTAATAAAGTTACTTAAGTGCTTTTATTCAAGAATAATCATATGTCAAATCAACATTGGCAGACATTAATGGGCCTTCAAAAATGATGCTTTGTTATCCTAAAGAAGATTTATATAATTAATCAACCCTTTATTTACCTCACGCATCACAATTGTCGGACACAAGGTATTAGTATAATTCACCACAAAATTATGTCAAATATAATAATTAATGAGCATATTTTCTTAAAATAATTAATGCCAGGAATTGCAGAGATCCGTTTGGCCATAGATTTTGACAAAATATATTTAGATTTTTTTTGACAAATACATGTTTGGCCGTAGATTTTATCTACATTTTGGCAAATTCCCACAACCCAAAACTCAAATACCAAAACCAGCTCAAAAGCTGATTTTGGCCCAAAATACCACTATTACATTTTCTCCCCAATTACCATGGCATATAATTAGGGGTGTTCATGGTTCGGTTTGAGTCGATTTTTCCCAAAAAAGAAATCAAACCAAGTATGTCGGTTTTTCAAATATTGGAATCAATCCAAACCAATTAAGTCGGTTTTTGCCGGTTTTTTATTTTTTTCGGTTATTTATCAGTTTTTTTCTTAAATATGGGACATACACTACCAAACGCATATTCCGGCGACAACATTTTCAACATAACACTATCAAATCAATTGCTCTTTGAGAAATTTATCATTTTCCAAGATGTATTGATGATAATTGAGTAAAATAGTGATGAATAATTTAAGTACTCAATTAAAAATTAATTTATGTTTAGCATGAAATAGTTTTTTTTATACCTAGCAAAGAAAATTACCTATCAAACTAGAATGTAAAAGGCAAAGAATTAGATTATTAAATAGCAAAGAACTAGATAAAAATATAAATGACTAATATATACCATAAAGTTTTAGAAACTTTATATATATATATATATATATATATATATATATAGGTGTAATAATAAATTTAAATTAATACTTTTATATTCAATTTGGTTCGTTTTTTCCAGTTATTTTTTGATTGAAACCAAAACCAAACCAAATTTGATCGGTTTTTAAAATTCAAAACCAAAACCAAACCAAACTTAAAATGTATCGATTTTTTTGATCGGTTTAGTTTGATTTTCGGTTTGGTTCAATTTTTTCGGATTTTCATAAACACCCCTACATATAATGCATACACAGTGCAAAAGAACAATTTTGTTCAATTGTTTTTTTTCTTTCTAAAACCTCTTTAAAAAAGAAAACAAAAAGCCAATGGTCATTTGGTGAGAAAAAATAAACCCAACATACATTTTTGTATGACTAATATAACTTTGGTTTGTTGCATAAAGCTCTATATTAGCATGTAATCTCGATAACAATAATTGGTTTCTGGAATAAAACTTAAAATATTATTTTGAGTTTGAAACTATTACTTTCTGCAGTAGTAAAATCAGTACTTATTTATGCAGAAATCATTTTATGCGGGATTGACTATGAAATATTATTTCTTATATTGTTGTCATTTAATGTATAACAATTTTTACATTATTGTTAACCCGTATATCAATCAATGTATTAAAGTTACATTAGTAGTCCATGACCTAAATACACAACAAGGTGGAGTAAAACAGGAAAAATTACTTTATACTCCATACAATAACAAATTACTTTTGTAAAAATGCCTCTTTTCATTCCTATCTTAGCTGTCCTACTTTTCATGCATGAGACTGAGAATATTATTAGTTAAAAGGACAATCATTTTAATGTTGTAAAACAAATTTCCCTTTTTATTGAATATATTACACATATTTATATTGTTTCTGATTTTTTACAACAAGGTTGATTCAAATGATAAATCCTGTTATAATATTTCAAACTACCCTGTTGCGGTATTATTTATTGGATCTTACATTCATAAAATATAGTTAGGAGATCAAATTCATTAGTTATACACTTTCGATGGTATAATTAATTCCAACTAATTAAGCACTTTTTATTATGTAAATACGAACAAATCAAGCAAGTGGTTTCTGAATTCCGGAAACTAACAACTTGTTTGGATGGTTGTTACTTATGGTATTGTATCGTATTGTTACTTCAAATACGATATTTGTTTTGATTGTTACTTAAATTTTATTTGTATCGTATTGTTAAATCCGTTGTTACATAATGACGAAATGTGTCACTTTATGTAACGACCGATTTGGTATGGTTGCGTCGTTATCTTGTCTTTTTCTGTCATCTCACCATCAATTTTATTAAATAATTTTATTTTATCATTTACCTACCTTTTTATATAATAAATTTACCCCGAATTATAATTTTTCTTTGTAATATTGCAAGTTTATTCTTTATATTGTTGGTGCGTGATATCATGAAACAACAACAAACGATACAATCTATCCAAAAGTATTCATAGAACGATACAATACAATACAATATAATACAATACGATACAACCATCCAAACAAGCTGTAAATGGTTAAAACAGAAATTTAAGGAGTTGTTTGGTTTGAAAACAAAGTTATGTTGGGATTAGTTATGTTGAGATTAGATATACTCGGATTAATTATCCTGCTATTATTTCTTGTTGGCTGTTTGGTATGTTGTATTAATACTGCGATTGTCAATTTTATTGCTTTATCCAGGGATAACTTAACCCGAGATTACTATTCCACTATGTGACAGGTAAGTTATTCTTGTACTATTTTTAATCTGAAATAACTCAAGCTTAGTAACCAAACAAGAATTTTATTTTAATTTTCTATATTTTAACAATACTAAATTTTTTTTTCAAAATTATTTTTATTTATCCGTCCTACCAAATGACACCTAAAAAAAACATTATCTCTTACTTCAAAACTCTTTATGTTTTTTTTAAGGTAAGAAAAGTAGTAGTACTAAAATACTATACTTTGTAAAGACATTTTAAACATTTACGAAACTCGAGAAGAAAAACTAATATTTGTTTCCAACATTTGGACAAAAGCAAAGGGGACAACCCAAAAACACTTTCAAGTAGTAATATCAAAAGCATGGCAAAATACAAACCAAAAACCAAAAATCATGAGCTCGAGAAATTGAAATGAATGCAATAAAAGAAACTTGAGGAAGAAGAATTTTGACAGTGCTTATTGCACCTAGCAGACATATGGGTCCCATAATCATCACTAGCTCCACCATACACCCCCCTACCCCCATAATAAACCACTATACATTCTCTTCATTATTCTCTCAAATCCATTTTCTTGAAATCTTACTCACAAAATCTTGAAAAACCCCTTTTGAATGGAACCAACTCTTGGTTTACTTGACACTGGTGAAAAAGGTTGTTCAAATATGGCCAAAGTGGAACAAGATTACAATATGGATATGTGTTCTGAGGAAGAAACAGAGCTTGAGTTGGGGTTAGGACTTAGTCTTAACAGTGGTGGGGGTGGGGGTGGGGTTGGGGTGGTGGCAAAAGCTAAGAAATCAGCATGGGGTGAATATGGTAGAATTTTAACTGCTAAAGATTTTCCTAATGGATTCTCAGCTGCAGGAAGATCTATTATTAATAATGGTGGTGTTTCTTCTGGTACTAAAAGAGCTGCTGATTTTGTTGGTTCTAATACTGATGTTGGATCTCCTCCTACTGGTTCCAGGTTAGAATTTCTTATTTTTTCCTAAAAATGAAATTCTTTCTTTAGTAAAGATTTTATATTTATTTCATGTTTATCCACAAGTTTATGTTTATTTTACTCAAAAAATTGTGTATTTCCAAAGGGTCTTAATGATTTTGGTTCTTATGTGAAGTTTCATTTTTGTTTGGGAAAATACGCTGTATAGCACCCTCTAGTCGATAAAATATATATTTTTTACATAATTAGTGTAATATTTTTTATATATTGGCTACCGAATGTAATTTTTTTTGGCTGGCCGGCCATATGAGTAAGTTGCCCTTAGTTTCTAGTAGTTTTGTCATTTCAGTATGTATTGTTTGAATTTGTTTTCCCTTTTGTCTTTGGTTGGTTCATAAAGCAGAATTCTTTCCTTTAATATTTAAAAAAAAAAAATTCAGACCCCACTTGTTATATTATACTTGATTTTTTGTTGTTGTTATTGAAGTATTAATTTTTTTTTTTGCATTAATTTCGTGTTTATCCATGAAGTTAATGTTTTTAGTTTACTGAATAAAGTGTTTCTCTTGAAGGGTGTTAATTATCTTGGTTCTTATGTGTGAAGTATTAGTATTTGTTTTGTTTATAGAATTTTTTGAATATATATTTCTTGAATGTTTAGTATATTTTAAGAAGCTAGCAGGCATGTATCACTTTGTTCATCTCATTACCTTTAAATATAAAATCTGCCAAAAGTTGTTTTTGGTTGCCCTGTCATTATGATAATCTATCATTATATTCCCTCCCATATAATAATCCTTCTTTTAGGGCCATTTTGGAAAAAATTAAATATTTCATTCATTTTGCTTTTTTTTTTTTTTTTTTTTTGGTTTCTCACCCGGTGTCCGGTACCCGCATTGGAGCCTGACTATATCCGGATTCGCGCTGCGTAGGGCCCCATTCGGTGGGAAGCGCTCCCCACCAAGGATTTTTCCATACCCAGGTCTCGAACCCGAGACCTCTGGTTAAGGGAAGTGCAGTCGCATCTACTGCACCACGTCCTTTGGTGTTATTCTGCTATTCATATCTTATGGCCCCCTTCTTCTGAGGTTGCCCACATCTGGCTTTTACTTTCTGCACTTGGGTACAGTACATTATCCTTTTACATTTCCTTATTAGATTTGATAAACAGGGTGTAGGGAATTCCAGAAATAGATAAGTTATGGCTAATTAGGTAAAAAAAATAATTTGTTTTTTCATTCTTTTGAAGGGGAGCCTATATAGGTCACGGGTTTGAGCCGTGCAATCCTTTCACTGGCTGCCTACATCACATCCCCTTGGGTTACGGCCGTTCCCCCGACCCTGCATGAACGCAAGATGCTTCGTGCAACGGCATGCCCTTAATTTATTTTTCATTCTTTTGGCTTGTTTATTTTAGCTAGAATAAAATAAAAATAACAAAGTTCATGCATTTTGGCTTCTTGATATGGATATAGTATAATTGATTCATTTATCTTGATTTCTGAAAACAGTCAGGTTGTGGGATGGCCACCCATAAGGGCATACAGAATGAACAGCTTGGTTAATCAATCAAAGGCTCTAAATGCTGAAGAAGATAAGGGAGTTGGCGGGAACGATAAGAAGGAGCATTCGAAGAAGAAAATCAATCATGGAAATGCCAAGGACGATGCGACTTCTATCAAAGAAAAAGGGCATCTTGGTTTTGTAAAGGTGAATATGGATGGTTTGCCTATTGGAAGAAAGGTGGATTTGAATGCTCACACTTGCTATGAATCCTTAGCAGAAGCCTTAGAGGATATGTTCTGCAAATCAACTAAAAGTATGGATTCTATTTCATAGTTCACTCTCTTATTGTTACTTAAGTTGGCTCTCTAACATCGCGTGGTATTTGTTTATAGAAACTGCGAACCAATTTTACGTACTAGATTACACTAGTCGATTGTATGTTAGTGATGTTTTTATTATGAAGTGATTGTTGATGTTCTGTAAAATAGGTGGTGAAAAGGAACAAGGGACAAAGTCTTTTAAGCTCTTGGATGGATCATCTGAATTTGTGCTTACATATGAGGATAAAGAAGGAGACTGGATGCTTGTTGGAGATGTTCCATGGGAGTAAGTAAATTCACTTTAATATTGTATAGTTGCAAAAAGCATGGATATATTAGCAAACCCTAGTACCCGGTAACTGTGCTGGTGGGAGGTAGCAGAAATAGTCGATCACCTAATCTCTCGAACACTACCTTCAAAACTAGCAAAGCCTAAGTCTTCACTATCCCCCCCCCCCCCCCCCCCCCNAACCCACCCAAAAAAAAAACATGGATATATTAGCAAGCCTGAAGTATTGAAGTACTGATGATCTCAAGTCTCAAGTATATTATGATGTGCTTTTTGGTGGACGTGGAGAGGAGCGTTGGAGCAATAGTAAAGTTGTTTTCGTGTTTTCACGGGTTCGAGCCGTGGAAACACCCACTAATACTTGCATTAGGGTAGGTTATCTACATTACACACCTCTAGGGGTGCGACTCTTTCTGGATCCTACGTAAATGCGGTATGTTTTGTGCACCTTTCTTTTGGTGGACCTAATACATAAAAGCAAATTATCACCCCTTTCATCTTTCATCAACCATCCCACATTCCCACCCTAGAAAAGGAGAGTATGAATAAAAAGACAATAAGTAGTAGGATGAAAATGAATGAAAGTATATTATCTGACAATTCAAGTAGTTTTTGCTATTCTAGTTCTTATATGTTCTAATATTTTCATGTCTTATAGGATGTTTGTCACCACTGTGAAAAGGCTAAAAATCATGAGAACTTCTGAGGCTAATGGACTTGGTATGTATATAGGCATTGGCAAATGAACATAATTTCCAATTAATGAAATTTTGCCTCTGCTTTTTGTCATTTTATTTCCTTAGCTTTAATACAAACTACTGGTTTATTTTCAGCTCCAAGAATCCCTCAGAAGCAGGAGAGACAAAAAGGAAAACCAATTTAATTTGCTTTGGTGCAAGGAAAATGCATGAAATCACAGTTTGGAAGGAAAAAAACAAAAAAAAAGTAAAACAGAAATAGGGAAGTGTTAAAAGAGTCAATGGATCTTGTTAGTTTTTCATGGTTGCATCTTTTGTTTTGCACCATTTTTCTCTTCAATTTTTTTGGTTGTGTTTAGGTCTCAAGCCCCTCATATAGTTGATATACCAATGTTTTGCCCAAACCTACTTTTTCTCATAATGTAAATATGGGAATGCTATTTTTCTCTTTTGTGTGTTTGTGTTTGTCTCAAGAAATTCTATTCTATTTATTTATTTTAATGTTGATCATTCTCTTTTCAGTTGGGGTGGTAAAGATAATTTATCTAGAATTTGTTAGTGGGGAAGTCATTAAAGGAACTGGCTATTGAAAGTTCTTAGCAAATCCTTACTGTGGATTGTGTCCATCATTACATGAACAGTTGAGAATTTAAGCTGGAATTTGTACAAAATCCTATTATTTGTTTGCATAAAGTAAAATCTCTTGGTGCTAGAGTTATCAACCAAGATAGTACAAGTAAACTCTAAACTATTGTAGAGTGTCATTTCATCAAGAATTAGAAGTATGAGGTTATTTTTGCACAAATCCATTTTAGTGAGGTTAGTTAGGTCAGTTAGCTTTGAATATTATTGGATTCAAAGGACTACTCGTTGTACAAAGCATTTCGTATTTACGTAGAATCGGGAGAAAGACTGCGCAACTCAAGGAGTGTGACGTAAACAGTCTATTTTAATGTTGCTTTCATAGTTCGAACGAACACGTGACCCTTAGCTTTGAATATTGGATTGAGCCTCAAATATCAAATGGTTGAACAAAAAAGGAATTAGGTTTTGTGCCTTGATTAACTATCTTTTATAGTATGTGAAGTTGGTGTTTGCCAATTGTGATGTTCGAAATGTTGGTGGCTAAGCATTTTATAGTGTGGAAATTATTTCACAGTTTGAAGTAGGAAAGTGATTAAAACGATTCAAAGGAGAAGATGAGTTATTAAATATTAGTCCATCAATTCCTATCAAATATAATTTTCTCATATGAGAATATTGGACATAATTTTTTTCGTATGATTTCGACTTCAACTTATAATTGAAAAAAATCTCACTAATATTAGGGAAATATAAAAATATATCATTCTTATTAGAATGAACTAATAAGAAAATAGCATCATACAAGAGTATTTCTAATTTCACTTTTTTGAGGATTGAGAAATTGTCTCTATATATTTCGAACTTTCTTTGTTCCTCAGTAATTATATGTATAGTCAAACCTCTTTATAACAATATTTTTATATAAAAGTCATTCATTATAAAAGGTAAATTTTAAAACTGATTTCTATATCATGTTCAAGGGCGGAGGCAGAAATCGAGCTACGTGTTCGGTCGAACTCAACAACTTTTGTTCAAATAATATATATATA
>MDKI01282524.1:0-16756 GCA_005239505.1 Nicotiana paniculata
TTTCCAGCTGAGGGGAGCAACTTATCAGTGGTGGCGTGCTTTTGAGCTTAGTAGCCCGAACGATGCAGCTTCACTTACTTGGGCTCAATTTTCTGAGATGTTCTTACTTGAATATGTCCCTCAGAGTTTCAGGGATGCTTGGCGTCCGAAGTTTGAGCAGCTACGCCAGGGTGCCATGACTGTGTCAGAGTATGCAGTCCGTTTCAGCGATTTGGCTCGCCATGCACCACCAGTATCTCAGGTGCCTCTTGCTCGAGGTGCTATCACTGGCTAGCCCAGCAGGCCAGTTCAGAGTCAGCAGCGGCCGCCACGTCCTCCGAGGGGTTGGTTTGAGTGTGGTGACCCTCATCATATGATCAGAGATTGCCCTAGAGCGAGGAGGGGCGCACCACCTTAGACTAATCAGGGTGCACCCCCTCAGGTTTATCAGGCTTCACGTCTTCCACCAGGTCCTCAAACTATTCTTCTAGCCCCAGCTGCTACTCCACCACCTCAGGCAGCTCGAGGTGGAGGTCGGGGAGGTCGAGGTCGCCCTATAGGGGGAGGCCAGGTCAAGTACTATGCTCTTCTGTCCCGGTCCGAGGCCATTGCTTCAGATTCAGTCATTACAAGTATTGTTCCCGTTTGTCATAGGGATGCATCGGTATTATTTGACCCAGGATCTAGATATTCATAAGTGTCTTCCTATTTTTCTTCACATCTGGGGATAGCCCGGGATTCTTTGAGTTCCCCTGTTTATTTTTCTACCCCGGTGGGAGATTCTCTTGTTGTGGACCGCGTATATCGGTCAAGTTTGATTGCTATCAGTGGTTTTGAGACCAGAGTTGATTCACTACTACTCAGTATGGTAGATTTCGATGTTATATTGGGTATGGACTGGCTGTCTCCCTATAATTCTTGGTTGTCACGCCAAGACCGTGACGCTGGCTATGCCAGAATTTCTGAGGTTAGAGTGGAGAGGTTCCTTGGAGTATACTCCCCACCGAGTCATTTATTTTCTTAAGGCTCAGCGGATGGTTGAAAAGGGGTGCGATGCATATTTGGCTTATGTGAGAGATGTTAGTGCTGAGGCCCCTACAGTTGAGTCAGTTCCAGTTTTCAGGGACTATTCTGATGTATTTCCAGCTGATCTTCCGGGTATGCCACCCGATAGAGACATTGATTTTGGCATTGACTTGTTGACGGGCACTCGGCCCATTTCCATTCCTCCTTATCACATGGCTCCTCCTGAGTTGAAAGAGTTGAAGGTGCAGTTAAAGGAGTTACTTGAGAAGGGATACATCAGGCCTAGTGTATCACCTTGGGGCGCTCCGGTATTATTTGTGAAGAAAAAGGATGGCTCGATTTGTATGTGTATTGACTACCGACAGCTGAATAAGGTGATAGTGAAGAATAGGTACCCATTTCCTCGCATTGATGATCTATTTGACCAGTTACAGGGTGCTAGGGTGTTCTCCAAGATTGATCTAAGTTCCTATTATCATTAGTTCAAGATTCGGGAACCGGATATCCCGAAGACTGCCTTCAAGACCAGATATGGCCACTATGAGTTCCTTGTTATGTCATTTGGGCTGACCAATGACCCAACAACCTTCATGCACCTGATGCACAACATATTTCAACCTTATCTTGATACTTTCATCATTGTGTTCATTGATGACATTCTGGTATATTCTAGGTCCCAGGAGGACCATGAGCAGCACTTGAGGACCGTGCTTCAGACATTGAGGGAGAAGAAGGTTTATGCCATGTTTTCTAAGTGTGAATTTTGGCTTGATTCGGTGGCATTCCTAGGCCACGTGGTGTCTTCGGAGGCCACGTGGTGTCTTCGGATGAGATCAAGGTAGATCCGAAGAAGATGAGGCGGTACAGAGTTGGCCCAGATCGTCCTCAGCTACTGAGATCCGCAGCTTCCTCAATTTGGCTGGGTATTATCGCCGTTTTGTGGAGGGATTTTCATCCATTTCAGCGCCTATGACCAGACTGGCCTAGAAAGGTGCATCTTTTATATGGACTGAGGAGTGTGAGGAGAGATATTTGAAGCTCAAGAAACCCCTGACTTCAGCTCCTGTGTTGGTTTTACCTACCGGTTCCGGATCCTATACAGTTTATTGTGATGCTTCGAGGATTGGCTTGGGAGCGGTGTTGATGCAGGACGGTAGGGTGATTGCCTACGCGTCCAGACAACTGAAGGTCCATGAGAAAAACTACCCTATTCATGATCTCGATTGGCAGCGATTGTTCATGCCCTGAAGATATGGCGTCATTATTTATATGGTGTTCCCTGTGAGATATTCACGGATCACCGGAGTTTGCAGCACATATTCAGGCAGAAGGATCTAAATTTGCGCCAGCGTAGGTGGTTGGAGTTGCTAAAGGACTATGACATCACTATATTATACCACCCGGGAAAGGCCAATGTGGTGGCCGACGCCTTGAGTCGCCGGGCGGAGAGTTTGGGGAGTTTGGCATACCTTCATGCAGCTGAGAGGCCTCTAGCCTTAGATGTTCAGTCCTTATCCAGTCAGTTCGTGAGATTGGATATTTCTGAGCCTTGCCGGGTATTATCTTGTGTGGTTGCTCGATCTTCCCTTCATAACTGTATCAGAGAGCGCCAGTATGATGATCCCCACCTTTTGGTTCTTCAGGATAGAGTCTGGCGGGGTGATGCCAGGGATGTGACTATAGGAGATGACAGGGTGATGATGATGTAGGGCCATATCTATGTGCCCAACGTGGATGGGTTTCGGGAGTTGATTCTTGATGAGGCCCATAGTTCGCGGTATTCCATCCATCCGGGTACCGCGAAGATGTACTAGGATCTGAGGCAACACTATTGGTGGCGAAGAATGAAGAAGGATATAGTGGAGTTTGTAGCCAAGTGTCTCAACTGTCATCAAGTCAGATGTGAGCATCAGAGACCGGGAGGGTTACTTCAGAAGATTGAGCTTCCAGAGTGGAAGTGGGAGAGATCACCATGGACTTTGTGGTTGGACTTCCTTGGACTTTGAGGAAGCATGATGCTATTTGGGTGATTGTGGATCGGCTGACTAAATCAGCCAATTTCCTTCCAGTACTAACCACATATTCATCGGAGAGGTTGTTGAGATTTGTATCAGAGAGATTGTTCGCCTCCACGGTGTTCCAGTATCTATCATTTCAGACAGAGGCACATAGTTCACCTCACGGTTCTGGAGAGCCGTTCAACAGGGGTTAGGCACCAGGGTAGAGTTGAGCACAACTTTCACCCTCAGACGGACGGGCAGTCCGAGCGCACGATTCATATTCTTGAGGATATGCTCTGTGCATGTGTGATGGATTTTGGAGGGTCATGGGATCGATACTTTCCTCTTTCGGAGTTTGCTTATAACAACAGCTACCAGTCCAACATTCAGATGGCGCCGTATGAGGCTTTGTATGGTAGGCGGTGCAGGTCTCCCGTGGGATGGTTTGAGCCGGGCGAGGCCCGATTGTTGGGTACAAACTTGGTTAAGGATGCCCTGGAAAAGGTGAAGGTGATTCAGGAGAGACTTCACACAGCTCAGTCCAGGCAGAAGAGCAATGCGGACCGAAAGGTTCGCGACTTGACATTTATGGCTGGTGATCCGGTTTTTGCTTCAGGTATCGCCTATGAAGGGAGTCATGAGGTTCGGGAAGAAAGGCAAGCTAAGTCCGAGATTTATTGGCCCTTTTGAGGTGTTGCGACGTATTGGGGAAGTTACTTATGAGCTAGACCTACCTCCCAGCCTAGTAGGGGTTCATCCGGTGTTCTACGTCTCCATGATCCGGAAGTATCACGGTGACCCGACTCATGCCTTGGATTTCAGCTCAGTCCAATTGGACAAGGATCTATCATATGTTGAGGAGCCTGTGGCTATATTGGACAAGCAGGTCAGAAAACTCAGGTCAAAGGATATTGCGTCAGTAAAGGTTCAGTGGATGGGTCAACCAGTCGAGGAGGCGACTTGGGAGACCGAGCAGGATATGCGGAGTCAGTACCCTCATCTTTTCCCAGCTTCAGGTATGTTTCTATGCTCGTTCGAGGACGGGCGATTTTCTTAAGAGGGGGAGGATGTAACGACCCGGTCGGTCATTTTAAGAATTAGCGCCCGAACCCCTATTTACCGCTTCTCCCATGTCTATTTATGTTATTGGAACTTGTCGGAGCGTTGAGTGATGAAATTTGGGGTGATTTTGGACACATAGTCCATAAATGTGGAATTTAGCTTTAGAAATCTAGCCATAGCTAGAGCTATGTGAAGACGGATCCGGAATGGAACTCCGTCGACTCCGTTAGCTCCGTTGGGTGATTTCGGGGTTAGGAGCGTGTTCAGAATGTGTTTTCGAGGTCGGTTGTGGATTTAGGCTTGAATTGGCGAAAGTTAGAATTTCGGTGATTTCGGCCGATAGGTGAGATTTTGATATCGGACTCGGAATGGAATTCCGAAGCGACAACAGGTCCGTAATGTCATTTATGACATGTGTGAAAATTTGATATCATTCGGATGAGTTTAAATAAGTTTCGGCATCGGATGTGAATTCTAGAAATTTCCTAAGTTCTTAGGCCTGAATCTATGCATAATTGATGATTTTGATGTTATGAGATATGTTTTTAAGGCTCGACCAAGTTTGAACAAGGTACTAGGGTCAGTTGGTAGGGTTGGTTGAGGTCCCGGGGGCCTCAGGGTTGTTTCGGATGCCCAATGGGTGAGTTTTGGAAACTTGAGAACATTTGAACCATTCTGGTGTCTCGCACCTGCGATGGTATTTCCGCAGGTGCGTACACGCAGGTACGAAGGCGGCACCACAAGTGAGATCCGAGTGTCGCAGGTGCGAAATGTCTAGGCAGTTTATACCAAAAATCCGAGGGTTTGAATTTCATAATTCCAAAATCTATTGTTTGCTCGGAACATGGCGAGTTTCAGTGGGATTTGAAGAGGAGGATCATAGGTAATGTTTTCTAACCTTAATCCCTTTATATATCATTAATATTTATCATTTTCCCCAATCTAATCAATGGAATTGGATGAAAAACCATGGAAATGAGATGAAATCTTTCCAAGTAGAAATATGAGGATTTAGGGAGATTTAGGCGTCGGATTCTGTTGATTTTTGTTTGAGTGGGTTCATGAGCGAATGGGTGTTCGGGAAATATAAATTTTACCTAATTCCGAGACATGGGCCCGTGGGACTTTTTTGGCGAATTTCCTAATTTCGCGTGTTAGCTTATAAATAATTAACTATTTTGATCCCTTGAAGTGATATTTACACCATGCAATCGATTTGAATAGATTTGGGCCACCCGGAGTCAGATACTCGTGGCAAGAGCGTGGTATTCAGTTGATTAGTGCAGTCAAGGTAAGTGGCTTGCCTAATTCTGTGTTGGGAGCTTTCCCCCTGTACTGCATTTCATATTTAAATTGGGATTACGGACCCAGATCCGAGAGCTTTTCCCCTGTACTGAAATGCATATTTAAATTGGGACTACAGACAGAGATCCGGGAGCTTTCCCCTTGTACTGCATAGCTTATTTAAATTGGGACTACAGACTGAGATCCAGAAGCTTTCCCCGTGTACTGCATTGCACATTAACTGTTGAGATATATGTTGTGCTGAGCCGAGGGCTCTCTTTCTGTTATTAAATCTTACCGTTTTTGTTAAATCCTGCTTATCATTTCCTAGCTATGTTTCACTGTTTTAAATTATATATATTGACTTGCTTTACAAACTCAGTAGGTCCTCAACCTGACCTCGTCACTACTTGACTGGGGTTAGGCTTGGCACTTACGGAGTACCGATTGTGGAGTACTCACGCCCTTTCCTGCGCATGTTTTCCCCATGTGCAGATCTAGGTACCAGCACCCAGTATCGTGGCTAGGAGTCGTTCTAGCAGCAACCAGGAGACCGTGAGGTAATTCTGCCGCGTCCGCAGAATCCCACGAGTCCCCTTCTACTCTAGTATAGGCATAGAAGAATTGTATATTTTTCCACTGTTTCATTGTATAGAGCTACATGTAGTACAGAGCTTGTGACTATGGTGACATATCGGGCTTTGGGAAGTAAATGTATATGCGGAGCTGCTACGTTATATCTACTTGAGTTTATTTTCTGGCTTTATTTTATTTATTCTGTCATTTTCCGCAAATTTTAGGCTTACCTAGTCATAGAGACTAGGTGCCGTCACGATACCTTTCGGAGGGTAAATTGGGTCGTGACAACATTCAACTAAGAGATACAATTTAATTTTCTATTCCAAATAGGAAACTTTAATTTGTTCACAATAGTAATTATATTCTCTGTGCTAGCAAAGAATATAATAATATTTTATTTGGACTAATAACTAAATTTATTTGACTAATTAAATTCTTTAATTTAATTACCAAATAATAAAGTAATTTATTCTTTAGTAAAGATTAGAACACTTGTTAGTGTGCGACCCCATAGATTCAATACTAAGCCGGTAGTAAATTGATCACATAAATATATTAATCAAGGGTGGCGTCTAGCAACACTCCTTAACGACCGGATATAATGAAGTATAAAATTTACTCTCAAGAACCAGTAGAAGAATAATGTAGTAATTCCTTCTGTCCTTATAGCTCTGGGTCACCCTACGATATGGTTCAACTGTCAAATCCTAATAGGCGACCAACTATGTATTTAAGTCAACTATAATCGACTATTGAATGACCTAAGAAACTCTTTTCTTCTTTCATTCAATTGCCCTGGCCAAGGTCTTAATTTGGCCGTGTATAATTCATGACAACATGGAGCTTAAAATCATTATCAAGAGTTGACAGATTCCATCTTGGTCAATCACTAATTCTACAAGTATTCAATCGTACCCAATATCATTTCAACTATCACACTAGGGCGATAGGTGTCTAGTATCAAAGCACAACAAATAACTTGTCAATTACTATGGCGATCTCCGGTCAAAGGAAACTCTTACATCACATTCTTCAAGATAATATCCTATTGAAAGTTTATGGTAATTCTAACCATTAGGAATTATCCAATGAGTCGGTTCATGATCATATCTCTATATGCATCATCTATCTATATGATTTAGTTAATGAGATCAACTAATCTTTATCAATAAAGTTGATCACATAAATATTGATATAACCGGACTACTAATGTCCAAATTAATAATCCTATGATCAAGAACAAATTTAGATTAAATTATAAGAAACTTCACTCTCATTATCATGATCTCCATCACGATGACAAGTCTCAAAATTTAATCAAGGACCTTATTTAATTAATCAAGCAATTAATAATAACTATGGTAAAAGAATATCAAATTCCATATATATTTTATATCAAATAATATTCACAAAAATATGTTCAAATCATCAAATATGAGATTGGATCTAGGCATATCTACTATATCCCTAACAATATCCCACTTGCACTAGAGCCAATCGCTCTTGTACTTCACACCCAATTTTCACTTGTGCTTGTCAAACTCCTTCGCACCAAGAGCTTTAGTGAATGAGTATGGAGCATTTTTGTTTCCATCAACCTTTTGAATCTAGACGTCTCCATGTTGAATAGTTTCTCTTATCAAGTGATACCTTCGCAGAACGTATTTGGATTTTTTTTTTCTGATCTTGGTTCTTTTGCTTGAGCAACGGCTCTAGTATTGTCATACAACAGTGGAGCTGTACCTTCTATTGAAGGAACCACACCAAATTCTATTAAGAACTTTTTCATTCATACAACTTCCTTAGCAGCTTCATTGGTTGCTATATATTCTTCTTCAGTTATTGAATCAACTACTGTAGTGTAATGACCCGACCGGTCGTTCCGAGAGTTTTAGCCCTGTTTCCCCCGTTTATACTTTATTATATGTGGTTTAGCTCTATTATGTTGTGTTAGGTTGGTTGGCTCGGGTTCGGAGCGATTTTGGAGAGAAATGAGACATTTAATCTCTTAAGTTGGTTATTTAGTTGGAAAAGTCAACCAGAAGTTGACTTATGGGTAAATGATCTCGAAATTGGATTTTTATGGTTCGGATAGCTACATTAGATGATTTTGGACTTAGGAGTGGGTTCAGAATATTATTCGAAGGTCCGTGGTAGAATTAGGCTTGAATTGGCGAAATTGGATTTTTGGCGATTTCCGGTCGGCAGTGGAAAATTAGCTATCGAGGTCGGAATGGAATTCTGGAAGTTGGAATAGGTTTTTAGTGTTGTTTGTGATGTGAGTGCAAAATTTCAGGTCAATCGGACGTGGTTTGGTTGGTTTCAGCATCGTTGGCGAATTTTGGAAGTTTAAAAATCCTTAGGCTTGAATTCGGGGTAAATTTGGTATTTTGATGTTGTTTTGGATGATTCAAAGGCTCAACTAAGTTTGTGTGATGTTATGGGATGTGTTGGTATGTTTTGGTTGAGGTCCCGAGGGCCTCATGTGAGTTTCAGGTAGTTTTGGACCATTTCTAGTTGCTGATTTTTGGCTTCAGGGATGTACAATGTGATAGCATAGATCTGGCCGCGTTAGCATAGAGGAAATTTGGAAAAAATTAGTTGTGCTATCCGATTGTGTAAGTCTTCTCGCGATCGCATAGAGTAAAATCTCTGTTGTACCGACCCGACTTTGGAAGCTTATAACTCACAATCTATAAGGAATTTGAAGATGATCCAAAAAATGAAAGTTGTAGCCCTTGATGTCTAGTTTTCAGAAATTAAGCCAATTGTAATTTTGAGTTTTGTATAAAAAGTTATAATCATTATACTAGAGGATGTCCGGAAGAGCTGGAGAAGACTGTTGGAAAAATTTATTCTACGTAATAGTGTGAGAATGGCCGCGATCACATAGGGTAAAAGAAGGGCTGGAAAATTTTGTGCTTCACTATCACATTAGTTTGTCCACTATCGCATAGGGTGTTTCTAGGCAGTGTATTTGAAAGGCCATATCTGCGACCTTTAGCCATTTTCACCATTGTTGAGAGATTTTTGAAGCTTTTGAGAGGGATTTAAGAGGGAATCGAAGAGAAACACTTGGAGGTAAGATTCTTGACTTCAAAACTTGATTCTATGTTATTTCCTAAGCAATTAAACCTGAAATTGGGGAAGTTAGGGCATGGGAAATTGGAGACTTTAATTGAGTAATTGAATGGGCAATTGTGGTTCGATTTTGATGTTCTTGGTATATATTGACTCGTGGGAGAATGGAGATTCTTGTGATGTAACTTTTATCGGATTCCGAGATGTGGGCCTGGGAGTCGGGTTTGGCCAATTTCGGGATTTTTGGGTAATTTTGATAAATTTCGAATGGGCTTCGTTCCTTGGCATATAATAATGATATGAATCTGATTTTTGGTAGCTTCGGAGCATTCGAAGGCCGAGTCTAGAGGCAAGGGAACTGTGGGCTAGTATTTTAGCCGGTTTTGAGGTAAGTAACGTTTCCAAACTTGGTTCTGAGGGTTCGAACTCCGAACTATATGATATATGACTAAAATTGAGGTGACGTACATGCCAAGTGACGGGCGTGCGGGCATGCACTGAGTATTTGTGTCCTGGCTCATCCCATGGCACCATATAGTAGTTATTATGAATTGATATCCACATGTCTATTAATGTGGTAAATGTGAACATGTTAGGAATCATGTTAAGTATAAATGCTAAGACTTCACGCCGAAAATGCTGAGACCCGAGTGGTCGTATATTACTGTCTCATTTTGTGATTATTTGATTTTATATACTCAGTCCTGGTATAGCATATCATTTCATGCCTCAGTCTCAGTAATTTTTAATTATATGCTTATTTATCACTGTTTTGGGCTGATTTATACATCTGTGATATGAGTGAGATTGGAGAGTAATGACAGAGTGAGGCCGAGAGCCTGTTGTTGAGACGGTTATGAGATCGGACTGCACACTGCAGCGATACTTTAATCATGCCTTCATTGGCTTGATATAGCTCTTGGGCCAATAGGTCCCCTCCGAGTCTTTACACCCCCAATGAGCACATTGATATTGAGGAATGGATCTTCCCTGGACATGGATCTTGTACGAAGATGATGTTATGAGAGGGATGGATCTTCCCTGGACATGGATCTTGTACGAAGCTGATGTTATGTGAGGGATGGATCTTCCCTGGACATGGACTGTGTCCGAGTGTTGTATTCCGGAGATGGATCTTCTCTGTGGGGCTAGACTGGCCTTTTCCTCAGTACTGAGTGACTGCGGTCACCGGTGTTTATGCATATTCCAGGATGGAACTTCCCTGGGCCTGAGACCCATATATAGTACTAGGTGGACTTCTGTGGGAGAGTTGTGAGCACTATGTGCATTTTCACACTGTGACATGTTGGCATGTAGAGCATATTGAGATATATCTAGCATATTCTGTTGTTATTTTCTGATAAACTGTAAACATACCTAAATTTTGTACGTTGATGATTTTAATTATTGAGGTTTAGTATGTCACTACCTCTCAGCCCATAGTTTGGGTTCGTTAATTCTGAGTTGGTGTACTCACGTTACCCCCTGCACCTCGTGTGCAAATCCAGGTATATCGGGACCCGGTAGTGGTTGCTGAGCAGCTGTCAGAGTTTCTTTCGGATTCATCGAGGTAGCAGCCGGCGATCGCAGCCTCGCCTTCTCCTTATCTATCTTCCTGTTGCACTTTTATTAGTACAGACTATGTTGTCATTTTCTCTATTTTTACATTTGTACGTTGTAGTAGCTCGTGACTTAGTGACACTAGATCCGGGGTTGGAATTGGAAATTGTGTTTTAAAAGTTGTTAACTTTCAAATGGATGATTATAAATATTATGCTTCTAAATTTATGAATTTAAAAAAAAAAAATTAACTTGGATTCAACGAAATGTGTGGCTTGCCTGATTCCATGACAAGCGCCATCACGACTAAGGATTTAGGGTCGTGACATGTAGATTGTTGGAACTTTTTCCAACTCACTGCACCACCATTAAAGGTGAATACATAATCAAAAATAGATTTTCTATCATCTTTATCTTAAGGGAAACTTGCATCAATATAACCTTCAAGTTTCAACTCAGAATCTCCATAGATGAGGAATTGGTCTTTAGTCATTCTTAAGTACTTAAGAATGGTATTCACCACCTTCCAATGTTCCTCACCAGGATTTTGCCTGATTTCGGCTAGTCACTCCTAGTGCATAAGCCACATCAGGACGTGTACATGTCATGGTATACATGATAGCTCCTACTGCACTAGTGTATGGGATCATATATACTCATGCGTTCTCCCTCTTTAGGTGTTTTAGGTCAATCCTCCCTACTGAGATTAATTCCGGTGCCTATTGGTAGATAACCCCTTTTGGAATTATCCATGTTATACCTCTTTAAGATGGTACCTCTTTACAAAGACTGAGAAAGTCCAAGCAGTTTCCTCGATCTATCTCTATAGATCTTTATTCCCGATATATAAGCTTCTTCTCCCAAGTCTTTCATGGAGAACTGTTCAGATAGCCAAATCTAGGTACTTTGCAATATCGGTATGTCATTCCCTATGGGAAATATATCATCAACATACAGTACTAAGAATATAATTGTGCTCCCAATAACCCTTTTGTACACACAAGGTTTTTCTTCGAATCTAACAAAATTGAGCTTTTCAATAGTCTTGTTAAAGAGAATACTCCAACTTCGAGAAGCTTGCTTTAGTCCATAAATGGATCTTTTGTAGCTTTCAAATTTTATTATGATCAAATGGAGATGTGAAACCTTCAGTTTGTGTCATGTACACATCCTATTCTAGCTCACTATTAAGGAAAGCTGTTTTTACATCCATTTGCCATATTTCATAATCATAGTATGCTGCTATAGCAAGCAAAATCCAAATTGATTTGAGCATTGCCACGAGAAAAAAAGTCTCGTCATAGCGGACTCCTTCTTTCCGACGATATCCCTTGGCAACAAGACGGCTGCTCCAATCTTTTTCTTAAAAACCCATTTACAACCTATAGGTTTTATATCCTTTGAAGGTTCAACTAAAGTCCATACTTTATTTTCCTACATGGATTCCATGGCCTTTTTCCATTTCTCATAATCAGCACTTTGTATAGCCTCTTCATAAGTTTTAGGGTCATCATAATTATGATCAACCTCATTTGATACATCATCTGGTACCATTAGATTTAATCTAGTTGGTACATGACATTCTCCTGTAGACCTTCTAAGAGGTGCTTGTACAACTTGTTCACCTTGTGTTGGATTTGGTTGTTGTTCAATTTAGTTTGGGACTAGTTCATTAACCTGTTCTTGAACTACATTTAGTTCTTGAATGTCAACCGTTGAAGATGACAACTTTCTTGTCAACTTCAAAATATCCAATAATGGTTCTTCAACTTGTGTCTCATGATCTTGATTTTGTGTTGATTCATTAGTTTCTTGAACTTCATCAAGTTCTATTTCTCCACTATAATTTCCTTCTAAAAGAAATTCCCTTTCCAAAAAGGTTTCTCCTTTAGCTACAAACACTTTATGGTCAGAAGGGTGATAGAAATAATATCCCATTATTTCTTTGGGATACCCAATGAACCTACATTTATCAGAACTAGAGTCAAGTTTATCGGATTGCGGTCTCTTAACATAAGCTGGACAAACCCCAAACTTTAATGTGTTTAAGGTTAGGCTTACGTCCTTTCCATATCTCATATGGTTATATGGTGTTGTAGAGACTGACATAGTGGAAACTTTATTAAGTAAGTATGTTGATCCTTCCAAAGTATATCCACATAAATTTATTGGAAGATCAGTAAACCCCATCAAAGATCTCACCATATCTAATAAGGTTCAATTTCTCCTTTCAGACACACCATTGTATTGTGGTGTTCCTGGAGGTTTCCACTGCAAGAGAATCCCATTCTCTTTAAGATATCTAGTAAAATCTTCACTAAGATATTATCCACCTCTATTAGACCTTAGTACTTTGATACTTTTATCAGTCTGTTTCTCAACTTCACTACGGAACCTTTTGAACATTTCAAAAGATTCATATTTATGTTTCATAAGATACACAAATCCATATTTTGACATATCATCAGCGAAGGGGATGAAGTAAGAATATCCACCTCTAGCTTGAATTTTTATGAGCCCACAAAAATCTGTATGAATTAGTCCCAATAATTCAGATGCTCTTTCTCCACTTTCAGTAAATGGAGATTTGGTTATTTTTCCTTTAAGACAAGATTCACAAGTTGGATATGATTCAACATCATACTTATCAAGGTACCCTTCCTTGTACAATTTGTTAATTTTTTTCTCTCCAAGATGACCAAGCCTACAATGCCAAAGGTATGTATGATTTACTTGATCATCTCTTTTCCTTTTAAGACTAGAAACATGCATAATCAAATTAGCATTCACATTAGGTAAGACATAAACATCATTTTGGAGATAGTCATTCATATATAAATCATCACCATAATAAATAGAGCAAATACCATTGCCTATGTTAATGTGAAAACCACGTTTGTCTAACATAGAAGCTGAAATTATGTTTAAAACAAATTTTGGAACGTAATAACAATCATCCAACATAAGTACTTTGCCCATAGGCATTATTAAAAAAATTTATCCTACAGCTATGGCTGCAACTTTTTCACCATCTCCAACTTGTAGATTAACTTCTCCTTTCTTTAGTCCCCTACTTATCTTGAACTCTTGCAACATATTACAGATATTATAACCACTGTCAGTATCTAATACCCACAGTGAAGAATTATTAGTAGCTAAAGAAACCTTGAAAATATTTTTCATGAATCTCTCACCTTGTTTCTTATCCTTTAGAGTTGCAAGATACTCCTTGCAGTTTCTCTTCCAATGCCCTTTCTTCTTAAAGTGAAAACATTCAGCATCTGTAACGACCCAATCTGTCATTTTGAGAGTTAGCGCCCCGATCTCCTAATAACCACTTCTCCCACGTCTATTTATGTTATTGGAACTTGTTGGAGCGTTGAGTGGTGCAATCCGAGGTGATTTTGGACACATAGTCCATAAATATGGAATTTAGCTTTAGAAATCTGGCCGTAGCTAGAGCTGTGTGAAGACGGATCCGGAATGGAATTCCATTGACTGTGTTACCTCCGTTGGGTGATTTCGGGGTTAGGAGCATGTTCGGAATGTGTTTTCGAGGTCAGTTGTAGATTTAGGCTTGAATTGGCGAAAGTTAGAATTTCGGCAATTTCGGCCGATAGGTGAAATTTTGATATCGGACTCGGAATGGAATTCCGAAAGCAACAGCAGATCCGTAATGCCAATTTTGACCTGTGTGCAAAATTTAAGATCATTCGGATGAGTTTTGACGTGTTTCGGCATCAGATGTGAATTCTAGAAATTTCATAATTTCTTAGGCTTGAATCTATGCATGATTGATGATTTTGTGTTATGAGATGTGTTTTTAAGGCTCGACCAAGTTTGAACAAGGTATTAGGGTCAGTTGGTAGGTTTGGTTGAGGTCCTCGTGACCTCGGGGTTGTTTTGGATGCCCAACGGGTGAATTTGGAACCTTAAGAGCAGCTGATCCATTTCTGGTTTTGGTGTCTCGCACATGCGATGGTTTTTTTCCGCAAGTGCGGCACCGCACCTGTGACCCAGCCACCGCAGGTGCGACCCTAGGTCTTTTAATGAGTTTTTGCACCTGCGATTGTGTTTCCGCAGGTGCGTCACCCCAGGTGCGATCCAGTGTCGCAGGTGCGAAATACCTGGGCTGGTTATACCAAAATTTGAGGGTTTGAAATTCATAATTCCAAAATCGATTGTGAGCTCGGGATTTGGATATTTTCAGTGAAATTTGAAGAGGAGAATCATAGGTAACGTTTTATAACCTTAATCCATTTGTATATCAATAATCTCTATCAATTTCCTCAATCTAATCAATGAAATTGGATGAAAAACCATGAAATTGGGATGAAACTTCCCCAAGTAGAAATTTGAGGATTTAGGGAGATTTAGACGTCGGATTTTGTTGATTCTTGTTCGAGTGAGTTCATGAGCGAATGGGTGTTCGGAAAATATAATTTTACCCGATTCCGAGACGTGGGCCCGGGGGACTTTTTCGGCGAATTTCCTAAGTTCGTGTATTAGCTTAGAAATAATCAGCTATTTTGTTCCCTTGAAGTGATATTTACACTATGCAATCGAATTGAATAGATTTGGGCCACCCGGAGTCGGATACTCATTTTAAGAGCGTGGTATTGAGTTGATTAGAGCAATCAAGGTAAGTGGCTTGCCTAACTCTGTGTTGGGGACTTCCCCTTAGGCATTTTTATACTGATTTTGTTACGCGGACGCCGTGTACGTGAGGTGACGAGTGCGTACACGGGTCATTGTTGCTAAAATTCCATTTTTGTCCTTCCATGCAATCACTCATTCTCATTCCTATATTACTGTTTCCTGTCTTAATTGAGTAGTTAGCTTAAGAATAAGCATGCCTACCTATCCTTACTTGATTTCCTCTTATTTGCTATTAGTTGCACTATGTTTAGGTAGTTTTATTCTATTCTTGCCTGTTGCTTTTCTTGAACTGTTTAGTTAAGTTGTATCCGACATAATTCTGTATTTCATATTTAAATTGCGACTACGGACCGAGATCCGGGAGCTTTCCCCTTGTACTGCATTGCATATTTAAATTGGGACTACGGACGGAGATCCAGGAGCTTTCCCCCTGTACTGAGACGCATATTTAAATTGGGACTGCGGACGGAGATCCGTGAGCTTTCCCCCTGTACTGCATAACATATTTAAATTGGACTACAGACTGAGATCCGAGAGCTTTCCCCTTGTGCTGCATTGCAAATTTACTATTGAGATATATGTTGTGCTGAGCCGAGGGCTCTCTTTCTGTTATAAATTCTTCCAGTTTCCATTAATCCTGTTTATCATTGCTTATCTATATTCACTGTTTTAAATTTATATTGACTTGTTTTAAAACTCAGTAGAGCCACAACCTGACCTCGTTACTACTTGACTGGGGTTAGGCTTGACACTTACGGAGTACCGAATGTGCAGTACTCACGCCCTTTCCTATGCATGTTTTCCCCATGTGCAGATCCAGGTACCAGCACACAGTACAGTGGCTAGGCGCATCTTAGCAGCTACATAGGAGACCGCGAGGTAATTCTGCCGCGTCCGCAGGATCTCACGAGTCCCCTTCCTACTCTAGTATAAATATAGTAGATATATAGATACATTCTCCTAATTTATTTGTATAGAGCTACAGTAGTTCAGAGTTTGTGACCTTGTGATGTTCCGGGTTTTGAGAAAGTAAAAGCTGTAAATGCCGAGCGGCGAAAAATTCTATAGTGTTGCTTCTTCTTTACTGTTTCTATTATTATTTACCTTATTTTCCGCAAATTTTAGGCTTAACTAGTCGTAGGGACTAGGTGCCGTCACGAGACCGTTCGGAGGGTAATTCTTGTCGTGACAAGTTGGTATCAGAGCGTCTAGGTTCATAGGAGTCACAACTCACAAGCCGATTTATTAGAGTCTCGCGGATCGGTGTGGAGACGTCCGTATCTATCTTCGAGAGGCTATGTAACTGTTTAGAACAATCAAATTCTTTGGAATTCCTCATCGTGCTAGTTACTGATCACACTCAACTATGTCTAATAAAAGACTAAGCGGGCGCTGCAATTATAATCCGCGGTATTATGCCCTGAGTCGATCCCACAGGGAATTTACATATCATTAAATTCGTCAGAATACGCAACTTTTACTCAATCAATTCTCTCAAGACTTTTTAATATAAGTTGGTGATGTTT
>ML303743.1:0-72689 GCA_005239505.1 Nicotiana paniculata
ACTTTAATTGGAAAAACTCCCATACCCCCTTTGGGGCGTATAAAAAAGGAGGTGTGACAGCCATAAAGAAAGAGCACTACTTTTTTTCAACTTTAATTTTTTTATTACTAATAGGACGTTGATCTTCATTGTTTCTTTTTGACCTCTTCTTTCGTATCTTTTCTGATTTATCTTCTTCCTGGACATTGATTGTGGTAACGTCTTGAAATTCATGTATCTCTTGAGCTATTAAACTGCTCCCTGTATTTTTATTTTTCTTATCAATCTTCACAAGGAAAATAAATTCTTTATCTTTACTCAACACCAACTTGCGGTAGTAATTAGATTCTTTCTTCTGCACAATTGAAGAACAAGAATACAGTTGAAATTAATGTATTTTCCTTTTATTGAAATACTTTCAAAGTATTAGTATACTTAAATTTGTAATAAAAAATATTCAGACCTTCGTAGAGATTGATTGAATATACTCCTTGACCTCGCAACCAAACAAATATTTCGCAGCGTCAAAAAGTATAACACGAACACGTCATTGTCTAGCACAAACTTCAATTCTTAAACAATATCTAAAAAATTGCACATTAATAAAAACTTCTTAATTGTTTCATTTAAATGAAATAATTAAAGAGTTGTTCAATCTCACCTCCTTGCATAATCAACATTTTTTATGTTACAGTTGTCACAAGTTGCAGTATCATTTATAACATCAACTCTCTTGAAATATTTTTTGTATGAAGAATACTACGGCTCATCTTTATTTATAATGTCTATAATTTTTGCTTTGAACTTATAATATAATTCCTGGATATAAGCAATAAGAAATATATTAGATTATTTTATATAAAAATTATAAAACATATATATTGTGAAGAGGTTTATAGGAAGTTACGGACGCATCTGCAAGTAAGCCATCCATAAATATCAACTAACTTCACTTCTTTGGCATTTTTCATTGCTTTACTTGGTATTAATACAATATCTTTATTTTTCGCCTTCATGGAATCGCGCCTGTATTGTAATAAGTATTATTAAAATGTATAATCTATTTATAAGGATAAAATAATTAACATATTAAAATATTGATGAGACAATAATTAGAACAATGAATAAAGATGTAGGCATCACGATTGTAGATTTTGTTAAAGGAAAATTACACACAAAAACCATTAACTGAGAAATATTTAGTCCTATTTGCAACACATGTTTCTATCATTGAAGTCAAAAAGAGAGGCTGACCTCATATGCACCTCTTGATCATACATAACAAGGTGACAAGATAGCAATTGTATAGTTGATCAATTAGAAATTACCATTTCTGTCATTTAATACTATTAGGAACAATTCAGACAAATGAAGAGTTTTTCTATCATTGTTTATAGGTTTTGTGGAAAAAAAAAAGATTCTGGATTGTTATAGTTTTGGGGTGAGAAGGAATAATCTTAAGAGAGGGCATGCTTATTATTTGGTATTGTATTGTGTTAATTTTTTATAGCAAAGTTTGTACAAGAATATAGAAGAAGTGAGCAAGATAAAAGTATATAGTAGACGTTGCAAATTTAAGAGTCCCGTAGGCTTAATCATGTTAACAAGATTAAATAGTTGATAATACCAGCAATATATCCATGACTTCTAATGCAATAGAATTATCATAAGTACCAATTTCGGAGTTCTATTACCTTTTTGATTGTTGGATTGATTAGCTCACTGCTGACAGGAATAGTTGATATTCCAAAATTTCCTAAATAAAGAAGTTGAAATTATTTAGAATCTTTAGTCCATAGAGTGTGAATAATATAAATACAGGCTAAAGTGTGAATACTATAATACAAACAATTGTTGGTGTATGTACCTTTGTAAATTGAGACTCTAACATCACAAAAGCCAAGGATTGGTTTATCATATTTCATCTTTTCAAGAAGTTCACCGTCATGTTAAGTAAAATCTCCCCATAAAGTGATAGTTGTAAGATCAAATCTGTGTTTTAAATTTGCAAATTATATTAGTTGTATTACATTACCTATATAATAGGTAAAATGTACGTTTTTCATTGAAACATGCACCAGTTTAACTGACCTTTCATTTGTAACTATTAGCTCTCTTCTCCTGCTACGGCCTTCTCCAATAAGTGGTTTCACTGTAACTAAAATGGCAACTACATCTGAAAAGTATGTCATTAGAGAAGTAGTTATATGTATGTAGTATTTATATACGAAAATAATTTATTTATTCCTATAAAGAGTTACCAAAGATAGTGTCGTCAGTTAACTTTTCCGCCTCTTCCAAGAATAAGAAACCATTTGAGAATTGTTGGGTGGAAATGTTTGTTTTAGATTCCTTAATGATAGTGTTGTCAGTAAAAGCTATTTCAACTTCTTTGTGAACCGATGAGTAGTTTGGATTGACACGATCTAGGCGTCCATTGATAATGAAGTAACTCTTGTGTGGCTCAAAGACGTCTTTCCATTTCTCCACATACTTATTAAAAAGTGTTGCTTGGATCTTTGTCCCCTATTAAAGATGCAACCACTTTTATGCCATTAAGAAAGACAATATAAATTAGTAAAGTATAGATTATAAATGTAAAACGGTATTACCTCTTCATCAACTAATATAGGAGTTTTGAAAACACCTTCATGCCTTTGGTTTTTGTATGGAGTCGCTAAACTCCTTCGAACAACTAAGACTTTTATAACCCAATCGGATGAGTATTTTGGTACCTTACTAATAGGTAAGCATTGTTTCGATAATTCTGCTTCACTCGCCATTTGAACTGAGCCTGTGATTGTTAGATATATAGACGGACAAAGAAAAAATAATATAACGGTAAAAATCTTGATGTTTCTATTTTGACTTATTATATCATTTCCAGTTGACAATAGATTATAGCATTCGTAATGATAAACACAAATAGTGCTGGCAGGAGAATTTGTTAATGTAATGTAAAGATTGCAATTACTTTAATAACTACAAAGTGAAGTAATAATCATTTTTAAAAAGTAAATAAGTAGAGTATTACCACCAATTGTTTGAGCGAGCAATCTTGACAACCTGTTATAAGAGTAGTAAAGCAATTAGTTTTGTAGGGAGTAATTAATTGTATGCTTAGGAAAAATATGTAGTGAAAGTAGAATAGCATGAGTCTATAATATATGTTACTAAATCTTGCTTTTAGTTAGCAAATTTTTAATACCACGAGCATGGAGGAAATGTTTGATTAAAATTGAATTATAATACCATGTATCTGTTATATGGAATAAAAATGAGATACTTCTTCATAAACAGACACAACTATTCAATAATTTTCATAACCGTTATTTTCTGCACTATTTCTTATCTAGCAGCTAGCACTTCATAAGTAACAACTTTTTTCCAGGAAAAAGGAAAAATAGAACGACACATAGGTTAAAAAGGAGAAGCAGTGTAAACCAAACTAATTTGTACCAAGTAGACACTACTGTCACATGTGCTTAGATATTAGAATTAACATATCCCAAATATATCCAAGTAAATATAGCATTATCAAGGTCACATAACAATTTTCCACTAATTGCAATCAACATATCAGGACTCTAGGATCCAAAGCAAGAATGACGATAGTAGTAAAGAAATAGCGTAATCTACAGTAATAATAGCAAGTTTTGTTTCTTTATCTTTGGTATTAGCAAGAAGTTCTTGGATCATATCGTATCAAAATTGGGTTATGCAATTGATGGTTCGAAAAGGAACGTAGTTATCCTAAATAATCTCCCTTTAATCATAAAAAGCTAATTGATAAAACCTGTTAACTGACAAGACCTATATATATCCAAATAACACATCCCAAATATATCCAAATAAATATAGCATTATCAAGGTCACATTATAATTTCTCACTAATTTCAATCAACATATCAGGACTCGAGGATCCATAGCAAGAATGACGATAGTAGTAAAGAAATAGCGTAATCTACAGTAATAAGAGCAAGTTTTATTTCTTTATGTTTGGTATTAGCAAGAAGTTCTTGGACCATATCGTATCAAAATTGGGTTATGCAATTGATGGTTCAAAAATAAACTTAGTTATCCTAAATAATCTCCCTTTAATCATAAAAAGCGAACTGATAAAACGTGTTAACTGACAAGAACTAGCTTACTACTCGATAGTGTCGAAGTACCATTTTCTATCCAGTTTTCTAACTTTATATCAGAATGAACATTGATAATTCCATACCTATAACCCAAAGTTCTACATGAGACCATATTCTACAAATGTTAAACCTAAGAGACATCACTATATAGCATATACAGAGTTCACTGTTTAGTGTTGCACCATAAAAAAACAAAAGGGATATTGCAAGTCTCCAAGATAGCAGTTACTAAGTTAAAATTGGTAGCTGAAGAATAACCACAAAAGCGCAACATCAGTAACCAAACGATACTTAATATAAAATATGTATGTTTCAATTGGTAGGTCATTAAGATGAGACAGTTCTAAGTTTATATCAAAATAAATATTGATAATTCTATACCTAAAACCCAAAGTTCTACATGAGACCATATTCTACAAATATTAAACCTAAGAGACATCACTATATAGCATATACATAGTGCACTATTTAGTGTTGCACCATAAAAAACAGAAGGGATATGGCAAGTCTCCAAGGCAGCAATTATTAAGTTAAAATTGGTAGATGAAGAATAACCAGAAAAGCGCAAGATCAGTAACCAGACGATACTTAATATAAAATCTGTATGTTTCAATTGCTAGGTAATTAAGATGACACAGTTCTAACTTTATATCAGAATGAACATTGATAATTCCATACCTAAAACCCAAAGTTCTACATGAGACCAGATTCTACAAATATTAAATCTAAGAGACATCATTATATAGCATATACATAGTGCACTGTTTAGTGTTGCACCATTAAAAAACAGAAGGGATATGGCAAGTCTCCAAGACAGCAGTTACTAAGTTAAAATTGGTAGCTGAAGAATAACCAGAAAAGCGCAAGATCAGTAACCAGACGATACATAATATAAAATCTGTTTGTTTCAATTGCTAGGTCATTAAGATGACACAGTTAACCATGTAACTGAACACCAGATGTTCTTTTGTTAAGGATATATTTTATATGTTTTGAAAGCATGTTAATGTTTCATTTTTTGGAGGGACATAGGAATATATAAAAGTTATGAAGACGTTGAAGCAAATAAATCAACAGTAGAAAATTGTTATGTTACATGGGTGCAAATACATTATCCATAGCAGAAAGAGAAAGACTATTACATCATATGTAAGGGAATACATAAAGTAAGATAAAATTGTAAGGGAGACCGTGGCTTAGTAGCAAGAAGAATATGCATTCTACATATGTTGGAACAAATACAACATTACAGGGTCAACTGACGAAAATACTAATGGGCTAAGGGCTGGAAGGTAACTTAATAGGCATACACAGTAGGAAGGTGGTTTGGACCGTGGATGTGGGGCTGGAGCTTTCAACTGATAGACAGAGAAATAACCAGATTAATGGCAGGAGGCTCTTGATTTGTTTAATTTTGCAACTATAAGAAGCCTAACATATTAACATTGGTTATTCTTTAGTTTCTTTTCCTTCTTACAATATTTTGTTGATATCTTTTTCGTTTGAGAGAAATATGGAGGTTGGCGAAGACTTTGGTTCGCCTAGCCCTCGGGAGTAAATAATAAAAATGGTCAACAGCTTTTTCACAAATGTATGGATTCTGCCGGAATTTGACATCTTTCACATGTTGATCAATAAGATAGGAGATGATTTTTCCTAGGTTTTTTCTTGTAAGAATCTTGTGGATCTCTTCGCCGCTCCTTCATCCGGAAATAATTCTTCCAATAACTCGCTAGCAGTCGCACGACAATCAGGGTAAGGAATTGCAACCCATTTTTCTCCATCAACAAACCATAAACAGAGTAACCTTGATTGGGGGGTTATGATGGTAACCATTGAAATCAGAGGCTAAAGAGGGAATTATGAGACAACATCAGTTAAGAAAGACAATGGAGAAACATACAATATTAAATCTATAAACTCTAATCAAAGCAAACAACAACAAATGAAAGTAGACCAGATCTTCAAATTACAATTATTTCAAGAACAAAGCAACTATTGTACATACAATATTAAATCTATAAACTCTAATCAAAGCAAACAACAACAAATGAAAGTAGAACAAATCTTCAAATTACAATTATTTCAAGAACAAAGCAACTATTGTAGTGTTCCGTTAGGAGAAAACATAATTATAAAGAGTGTAACAGTGTATGTAAATAAAAGATAAATTCTCTTAATAACACTTTTGAATATTTATCAAAGGTTAAAAATTGGTTGAAAACGGTGGAAAACGTTGTGTTGCATGTATAATAAAATAATGGGTAAACATTAAAAAGGGGCTTACAACTTGAATTAGCGAAAGAGAAATATCGACAACAATTTTTGGGTGAAAATATATGGATGAAATTGTAATGGCGGCAAAGATCTGTGTAGCAAAGAGATTGCGGTGAAAACGATAAATAGAAGAACACCAATTGAAAAATATAAGGATTTGGTGGAGGAGAATTGAGATTCCAGAGTTGTTGCTTTAGCAGAGTAGAGAAAATACTGTAAGAAAATAGCCATAAGGTTCTGCTTTTAAAGACAACAAATCAATGGATGCAACTGTTAGGAAGATGATCGTTAATGTTTGAAAGATAAGGTGTGTATCGGCAGGCGTCTGTTCAGTTTAGGCGTGAAGTTAATCGGGTGTCTCTGTCCAAGCGTCTATTGGGTTCTGGCGTGAGGTTGTAGATTTGTTCTTTTTATGTTTTTTTTAAAATGGGTATTTTTAAGGAAAATGGCAATTTCGTATTAATTATTGTAGATTAAGGGTAAAATAGTAATCTGACTTTTCATTAAAGAGTTTTCTGTTTTTAATATATTGTAGATTATTATAATTATTATAGATTATAAATTATATATATATATATATATATAAAACGTACCCTGAGTCCCTGAGATTGAAATTTGGTTCGGAACAACTTTGGATTTAAGCTTCATGTGAATATGAATGTTCTTTAAGTTAATGTTGGATTAGGACTATATTTCAGTGCCGTTCTTAGGTGGGAGATTAATTCAAGATTTAGTAGAAGTACAAATAAGGTGTCGAAACAATTCACATTACGTTATTTAGTTGTCCAAGTGGGAATTTGTATAATATCGAAACTTCACCTTTCATGACAAATTTTTAAAATTCCTATTTTTACTTCACTTCGAATCCTCATTATTAATTATAATTTTATCCAACAAACATTACCTCTTTGAAAAAAAAAATTTTAGTTTCAAAACCTCATTGTTTGTTAAAAATTTTGAGGGGAGGTTTGGTTGGTAAGATAATGAATAATAAAATATGGAATTATTATAATCGAAAATGTAAACCCAGCAATCAAAGATTAGGACTACATTTCAGTATCGTTCTTAGGTGGGAGATTAACTTTTGATCTAGTAGAAGTATAAATTAGGTGCCGAAATAATTTACAGTACGTTATTTAGTTATCCAAGTGGGAATTTGTGTAATATCGAAAATTCACCTTTCTTAACCAATTTTATAAATCTTATTTTCACTTGACTTTAAATTCACCCTGCGCTATGATTAAAAGTAATAATATTACAGTCCAAAATTTATCTAGAGAATATAGTTCATGCAATATCTGTCCAAAAAGTATGATTTGCAAACACCGGAGGAACTATCGCTAAATTAAGGCTATCAAAAAGTTTCTTCTTTGCACCCTCCTTTACCATCAGGTCAACTACTTTGTTCGTCTCCCTGTAGTTGTGCTTCACCTAAGGGTGGCAAGTGGGCCGGTCGGGGAGTGGGACCAGCCTAAGAACGCGGGCAAACAGGCCAGGACCGTTAAGACCGGTATTCCTGGGCCTGGTCCGGTCTCGTGGGCCGGTTAAACAGTTAGGGACAGCTAGGACCTGAACCGTTTGGGATCCGGACCGGACCGGTCCTTGGCGGGCCAAACGGTCCATTTTAAAAAAAAAATTCTGGCCGTTGAAAAAATATTTAGAAAATACCCATTTAACACCCCCCCCCCAAACTTTATATTAACCTCAAACTTTTTATAATTACACTTTTTCTCTATTTTCAACTATAAATACTCCCTTTTTTTCATTTTTCTCATAAAATCAATATCATTCTATCACAATCTCTCTCTAATTTTCTTTTATACTTGCTACTATTGCTTACTATTGTTACAATTATTGGAAAAATGGTGAAGTTGGTGAATTGAAGTATTCAAGTCTTCAACGATAATCAATTTTCAACAAGTTGTTCGTCAATTCGGTAAACTCGTTTCAACTATTAAGCCTTAGTTTGTTTGTTTTATTTATTTTCTATTACTTGGTTAATTAAGATGGCTTCCTTAAAAAATTATTTTTCCAAAAATAAGAATAAGGCCGAAAATCCAAGAGTGGCGAATCTAGTGGTAATGTTGTTCCTCATCCCCTGCCCCGACTCCCCGAACCAAACCCACAATCCATCCTACACCTGCTATTCTTGATACCGATAATAGTTTATTATGATTTACTGATAGTCAATTTTATCATAATATTGCATCCGGTGAACAATTAGACCATGAATTAATGAATGCTCTTTATTCTAATAATTATAATACTATTGGTAGCAATGCTCTTCCCACGAATATCCGACTGCGAATGGCCTTAATCTAGCCAAAATCAATTACATACCATAAATATAGGTATAAGAAACTAATATAGTCAACGAAATCTAGGCTAAAGCGAGAAATTAGGAAATCATCCCAAAAAGCCTCCCCGGGCCCACGTCTCGGAATCGGGTAAAAGACATAAAATACGAACACCCATTCACTCACGAGTCTAACCATTCAAGAATTACTCGAATCCGACCTCAAATCGCCTTCCACAACTCGAAATTTTGGTCTATGAAGTTTCTACCATTTCCCCCCAAATTTCCAACTCAAATCCCTAATTAGAAGGTGAAAATAGCTACAGATTCATACAGTACAATCCAATCCGAGCTGAAATCACTTACCCCCAACAATCTTCTCGAAGAAACCTCGAAAAGTCCCAAAATCGAAATAGGAATCAAACCCTCGATTCCTCTTTTCTGCCCAGCAATCTCGCTTCGCGAGTCTATAACCACACTTGCGGTGTCGCACCTATGGGAATTCCATCGCAGGTGCGAAACACTGCCCGCTTCTACAGTCCTCCTCCACACCTGCGGTCTTTAGGCACATCCGCGGGCATCGCAGATGCAGAATTCTCATCGCACATGCGACCCCTGTCCAACCATCCCAAATATGCTTCTGCACTTGTCTCTTCGCACATGCGATCCCGCACCTGCGGTCTCCCCACCGCAGGTGCGAAACACCAGAAACCAGAAAAACTTCAGCAATCGCCCAAGTCCAAAATTTCATCCATTAAGCATCTGTAACACATACGAGGCCCTCGGGACCTCAACCAAGCATACCAACCAGTCCTAAAACACCATACAAACTTAGTCGAGCCCTAGAATCACACCAAACAACGCTAAAACACAATTCACCCTCTGATTCAAACTTGGTGAACTTGAAACTTCCAATTTCCACAATCGACGCCTAAACCTACCAAACCACGTCCGATTGACCAAAAATTTTGCACACAAGTCATATTCATCATTATTGACCTTCTCCAACTTCCGGAACCGGAATCTGACCCCGATATAAAAAAGTCCACTACCGATCAAAATCTCTAAAAAATCGACTTTACCATTTCAAGCCTAAATAAGCTACATACTTCCAAAACACAATCTGAACACACCTCTAAGTCCAAAATCACCCAACGGAGCTAACGGAACCGACGAAACTCCATTACATAGTCATCTTCACCCATTTCCAACTATGGTCAAATCCTAAGACTTAAGCTTTTGTTTATGGACTAGGTGTCCCAAAACACTCTGAAATCACAACCAACACCTCCCGGCCAGACACATAAGTAGAAAAAGACACGGGGGAAACAGTAAATAGGGGATCAGGGCTATAACTCTCAAAACAACTGGCGGGGTCATTACATCATCCCCCTCTTAAAACAATCGTTCGTCCTCAAACGAGTATAGAGACATACATGAAGCAGTGAAAAGATAAGGGTAATGGCTACGCATATCCTACTCGGTCAACTAAGTAGCTTCCTCGACCGGCTGACCTCTTTAATGCACCTTCACCCTTAGCTTTCTGGCCTTCCTGTCCAAAATAGCCACTAGCTCCTCAACATAAGATGGATCCTTGTCCAACTGGACTGAGCTGAAATCCAATACATGAGTCGGATCGCCGTGATACTTCCAGAGCATAAAAACATGGAATACCGGATGAACTCCTGCTAGACTGGGAGGTAAGGCTCATAAGCAACCTGCCCAACTCACCGCAACACCTCAAAGGGACCGATGAAACTTGGGCTTAGCTCGCCCTTCTTCCCGAACCTCATAACTCCCTTCATAGGCGAAACACAAAGCAAGACTTGATCCCCAACCATGAATGCAACATCGCAAACCTTCCGGTCTGCATAAATCTTCTGTCTGGACTGGTCTGTGCGAAGTTGATCCTGAATCACCTTCACCTTATCGAGGGCATCCTCGACCAAATCTGTACCCAATAATCTACCCTCGCTCGGCTCGAACCAACCCATTGGGAACCGACACTGCCTACCATACAGAGCCTCATATGGTGCCATATGGATGCTCGACCGATAACTGTTGTTGTAGGAAAACTCCGCAAGTGGTAAGAACTGATCCCACGACCCTCCAAACTCCATCACACATGCACGAAGCATATACTCTAATATCTGAATAGTGCGCTCGGAATATCCATCCATCTGAGGGTGAAATGTTGTGCTCAGCTCCACTCGAATACCCAACTCATGTTATACGACCCTCCAGAATCGTGATGTAAACTGCATAACCTGATCAAAGATGATAGATACTGGTATGCCATGAAGCCTGACGATCTCGCGGATGTAGATTAGAGAAAGCTGCTTGGAAGAATAAGTAGTCATCACAGGAATGAAATGAGCTGACTTGGTCAGCCTATCCACAATCACCTAAACTGCATCAAAACTCCGCTGAGTCCATGGGAGTCCAACAACAAAATCCATAGTGATCCGCTCCCATTTACACTATGGAATCTCTAACTTCTGAAGCAACCTACCTGGACGCTGGTGCTTATACTTCACCTACTAGAAATTTAGACACCGAGCTACAAACTCCACTATGTCCTTCTTCATCCTCCTCCACCAGTAATGCTTCCTCAAGTCCTAATACATCTTCTTGGCACTCGGATGAATGGAGTACCGCGAGATGTGAGCCTCCTGAAGAATCAACTCACGTAAGCCATCTACATTGGGCACACATAGCCTGCCCTGCATCCTCAATGCACCACCATCCCCAATAGTGACATCCTTAGCATCACCGTGTTGGACCGTGTCCTTAAGGACAAACAGATGGGGGCATCATACTGGCGCTCCCTGATACGATCATAAAGAGAAGACCGAGAGACCACACAAGCCAATACTCGACTTGGCTCAGAAACATTCAATCTCACAAACTGGTTGGGGAGGCTTGAACATCTAATGCCATTGGACTCTCTGCTGCTGGTAGATATGCTAAACTCCCCAAACCCTCTGCTAGGCGACTCAAAGCATCGGCCGCCACATTGGCCTTCCCCGGTTGGTTCAAAATGGTGATATCATAGTCCTTAAGTAGCTCCAACCATCTCCGTTAACGCAAATTAAGATCCTTTTGCTTGAAGAGATGCTGCAAACTCCGATGATCTGTGTAAATCTCACAAGGAACACCGTACAAGTAGTGCCGCCAAATCTTCAAGGCATGAACAATAACTTCTAACTTAAGGTCGTGGACATGATAGTGTATTGGTAAAAATAAGCTTCACACGTGTAATACTTATGATGACTCAGCAATCTATGTGGAGCAATGACAACATGAAAACTGGACGAGACTTTATGAAGAGGTACGAGATAAAGAGGAATGGAACAACATACCCACGGGGTAATCAGATACGGGAATCTCAACCTAATTGAGGAGGCGAAGAGACACGGTCAGAATGAATCAAGACGGAAAAAAGGGCAGATTCGAGGATCTTCAATTAATGAGCCAAAACGTTACATAATCTTCACGCAAAAGTTACGATTAATCATTGTAACGTTACATTAATGCCATTATTATCCATTAAAGCTCAATCACTGAAAAGAATAGACGTTATATTAAGAAATTCCCTATAAAAGGGAGTAAATTATAACTTGTAAGGACAAATTCGAATCACAATTGAAATATACTTACTTTTTACGCATCTTTCTGCTTTATATTTACGAATTTACTTACAATTATTAGCATATTCTTTGGTTATCAGACCGTGTTGTTCTTAAAATAGCTTTGGCAGAGAATCTAATTCTTTGGTTAAACAAATTGGTTCCGTTACCGGGAATCTGATAATATCTGTTTTTTCTCAAACAACATTTTGTAAATTATGTCGAACGCCAATGACAACAACCAACAAAGGATTGGAACTCCAATTCCATCACCTTCAGGTTCCCCACGAGGCTCAAGGGAACATTCCCCAAAGAGATCTACAACTCAAAATAATAATCACAATGGAAATGAACAAACAGGAGAACAAGATCCTATAAAACAAATGGTTGGTGAATATGTGACTCAAGCCTTACAAGTTTTCATGAGGGGACTGCCAACTGCATCACCTACACCTCCTCCTAACAACACCGCAACTGTGGAAAATCCACAATCCGGACTAGAAAACTCAGGAAGTAGAGGCACTCCAAATGAGTCCCTCGAAGCAAGACCAGGTATGTCCAGTAATCCAGAATTACAGTCTTTATTACTAACCTTGTAGAAACAGGTGAAGGAACAAAATGACCGAATCGGGCAAATTCCTGGAGTACCACATGTTATCAAAAGCATTGACGTTGATAGATATTCTCAACAACCTTGGAAGCCAAATGCAACACCCTTGCCTATCCCCAAGAAATCCAAAATGCCTGATATTCCCAACTACGACGGGACAACTAATCCACATGATCATGTAACTGCTTTTACTACAGGAGTAAAAGGCAACGATCTGACTAAACAAGAAATTGAATCAGTACTAGTCAAGAAGTTCAGAGAGACACTCACCAAAGGAGCACTAACATGGTATTCTCTTCTACCCAAAAATTCTATTGACTCTTTTGTTGAGCTTGCAGATTCTTTTATAAGAGCATATTCCGGTGCACAAAAAGTCGAAAAAGAATGGAAGACATATTCAAGATAAAACAAGGAGGCGCGGAGTTGCTCCGAGAATTTCTAGACATGTTTCAACGAGAAAGAATGTTGCTACCAAGGGTACCTGACAATTGGGCAGCAATGGCGTATGCAAGCAACTTAAATGACAGAAGCTTAGAAGCCACGAGAAGACTCAAGGAAAGCTTGAGAGAATTCTCAGCCATGACATCGAATGATGTCTATAACAGGTACAACACCAAGCTACAAATAGAAGAAGACACCATTGCTCAATCCAAAGCTGAAGATTGAGCCAGTTCTAGACGCTCCGAACCAGAAAGAAGAACATGTAAGAATAGGTACGATCCATATATGGGACCTTCAGGACGAGAAACTCATTCCAGGTTTGAAAACACACATTCGGAATATAGACCATCAAATAGAGATACAAACCAATCCTCCTCAAGATCTAGAAAAGATCGGGAGGAACGGAATAGAGGTAATGCAAGAGTCGGAGACTACAACTTTAATGTAAGTACTTCTGAATTAATTACTGTACTGAGAAACATGGGCGATAAAGTTTGATGGCCCAAAGAAATGAGATCGAATCCAACCAGAAGGAATCTAGACTTCTGGTGCGAATTCCATAACGATCATGGACACAGAACATCAGATTGCAGATTGTTGCAAGGTGAGGTAGAACAATTATTAAAACAGGGCTATCTAACAGAACTGTCTAGTGAAAAAGGCAAACAAACATATATGAAGAACAGGCAAGAGCCCCCGAAACCACCATCTCCAAAGAGAACAGTGAATGTGATACACAGAGGAGAGGAGGTGAACGGAGTAGTCTGCAAAAGAACAACAAAATTCACAATTACACACGAGAAGCAAATTCGTGAAGACATGGAAGCAGACAATATAACGTTCGACAATGCAGATTGCAAAGGATTGCTGCTTCCTCATAACGACACTCTGGTAATATCTCTATTCATACATGACACTACTGTAAAAAGAGTGTTGATTGATCCAGGTAGCTCAATCAACATCATTTTGTTGAGAGTTGTGGAAGAATTGCTAATGGAGGATCAAGTAATCCCAAAAGCACGAGCCTTATATGGGTTTGACAACTCTACGGTCATAACAAAAGGAGAAATTGAGCTTAGTACCTATGTAGAAGGAGTAATCAAAAATACGAAATTTCAAGTCATTGACATCGATATGGCTTACAACGTAATCATGGGGAGACCATGGATCCATGACATGGAAGCAATACCATCTACTTTACACCAGGTAATAAAATTCCCTTCCAAATGGGGAATTCAACAGATTCGAGGCGATCAACAGACCTCAAGGAATATAAACTCAGTAGTACACTCAAACAAAAAAGAGGTAGCGGAAGAGTCAAAAGACGAGGAAATCGCCCAATTAGGTAAGGAAGAAGAAATTGGAACCCAAATAGGTACGGAAGAAGGAAGCCACGAGAAGGTTAACCAAATCACCACAGAGACAACATCAACACATACGGACATGGATTCCAGACCCGATGTCATTCAGGAGCCAGAAGAAGACGAGCATATTAAAACAACTATTGAGGAGATCGAAGCTATCCCATTGTTCGAGTAGAAGCCTGAGAAAAAAGTTCATATAGGTACGAGGCTAAGCCCCGCAAGAAGGGGTAAGTTAATTGAATATTTAAAAGCTAACTCAGATTGTTTCGCTTGGTCCCATTCAGATATGACAGGTATACCTCCGGAAGTGATGACTCATAAACTAAATGAAGATCCACCCTTCGTGCCTGTCAAGCAAAAGAAAAGAAAGCAAGGACCATTCAAGAACCAATTGCTCGATGAAGAGGTACAAAAACTCTTGAAAATTGGTTCAACACGCGAGGTAAAATATCCTAATTGGTTAGCTAATACTGTAGTGGTACCCAAAAAGAATGGTAAATGGAGAGTATGCGTAGATTACACAGATTTGAATAAACCATGCCCCAAAGACTCCTTTTCATTACCACACATAGATCAAATGATTGATGCCATTGCAGGTCATGAATTGTTGAGATTTCTAGATGCATATTCTGGTTATAATCAGATAAAAATGGATCCCTCAGACGAGGAAAAAACTTCCTTTATTACAAATAGGGGAACTTATTTTTACAAAGTCATGCCTTTTGGCCTGAAAAATACTGGAGCCACGTATCAAAGGCTAGTGACCAAGATGAACATCTTGGGAAAACAATGAAAGTATACATTGATGACATGCTGGTAAAATCAACTCAAGAGGAAGATCATTTCCATCATCTTTCAATCACCTTCGAAATCCTGCGTAGGTATAACATGAAACTAAATCCAGAAAAATGCGCCTTTGGCGTTGAATCAGGTAAGTTTTTGGGTTTCCTTGTATCAAATAGGGGTATAGAAGTAAATCCCGCTCAGATTAAAGCTATTGATGAAATAACTGATATACTTACGAGCAAAAAACAAGTTCAAAAACTAACAGGAAGAATTGCAGCCTTAGGAAGATTTATCTCCAGGTCTTCGGAGAAGAGTTTTAAATTCTTTTCAGTTCTGAAAAAATAGAATCAGTTCGAATGTACTGAAGAATGCCAATAGGCTCTCAAAGATCTGAAGGCCTATCTATCAAAACCCCGCTACTATATAAAACAAAAGAGGGGGGAGAGGCTGTATCTCTATCTTGCCGTAGCAAAAATTATCGTAAGTGCAGTACTGGTAAGAGAAGATAGAGGTAAACAATCTCCGATTTATTATGTAAGCAAGTCTTTATTAGACACTGAAATTAGATATCCTCATGTAGAAAAATTAGCCTTAGCTCTATCATGGCAGCTAGAAAGTTGAGACCATACTTTCAATGTCACTCAATCAATGTTGTGACCTTGTATCCACTAAGAAATATTTTTCATAAACAAGAGTTATCAGGGAGATTAGCTAAATGGGAAATAGAATTAAGCAAACATGACATAATATATCAGCCTAGGACTGCAATAAAGTCTCAGATTTTAGCTGATTTCATTGACGATTTTAATACTAGCATAATCTCTGAAGTGGAAAAAGAGTTACAACTCTTCAACGGGGCTAATTCAGGAATTTGGACCCTATTTACTGACGGCTCTTCTAACATAAAATGAGCGGGCTTGGGAATTGTTTTAATATCCCTTGCAGGTGAAAAGATACGACAAGCCATTAAATGTTATCCCATAACTAACACTGAAGCGGAGTACGAAGTTGTCATTGCAGGGCTTGAACTGGCAAGAGAACTCTCAATTGAGCAAATCGTGATCAAAAGTGACTCTCAACTAGTGGTAAACCAGATGCAGGGGACTTATACCGCAAGAGAGGCTCAAATGCAACAATATCTGGAAAAGGCACGAGACCTAGCAAGGCAATTCCAGTCATGGAAAGTTATGCAAATACCCAGAGAGGAAAATGCAGAAGCGGATGCATTAGCTAACCTCGCAGCAGTTGTCGACGTAACAAATAAAGACAATGCAATTGTCATACACCTATTTCATTCAACAATCGACCAGGACAAAAATAAGGTAACATTTAACAATTTAACCTGGGATTGGAGAAACAAAATTGTAAACCTTTTGCAAAATGGCACCGTGCCTGAAGATAGAAAAGCAACTCAAGCACTTCGCCGGAAAGCTGCGCGGTACTGCCTAGTTTGTGAAACTTTATACCGTAAAATGTTTGGAGGTCCCCTAGCAAAGTTCCTTGGACCCAATCAAACGGAGTACGTGATGAAGGAAGTACACGAAGGACACTGTGGAAACCATGCAGGAGCAAGATCCTTAGTCAAAACCCTAATCAGAGCAGGGTACCATTGGTCTAAAATGGAGGAAGATGCTGAGAGATTCGTAGCTAAATACGACAAATGTCAGCGATATGCCAACAATATGCACCGGCCAACAGAATTACTCCACCTAGTGGTGTCACCATGGCCATTCATGAAATGAGGCACGGATATAGTGGGACCCATTCCCCAAGCTAAAGGAAAGGTACGATTATTACTCGTATTAACTGATTATTTCACAAAATGGGTGGAGGCAGACGCTTTTAAACAGGTTCAAGAAAAAGAAGTGAAAAGCTTCATATGGCAACACATAATATGCCGCTTTGTAATACCAAAGGAGATCGTATGTGACAATGGTCCATAATTCATAGGCTCACAAATCACAGAATTCTTTGAAAGGTGGCACATCAAGAGAATCACTTCATCACTATATCACCCCGTAGCTAATAGGCAAGCCGAGTCAACAAACAAAGTCATTGTCAACAACTTAAAGAAACGGTTGGAAAAAGCCAAGGGAAACTCGCCTGACGAGCTACCGACAATATTATGGGCTTACAGAACTACTGCAAAAGTAGCCACGGGAGAAACTCCATTCGTTCTTGTCTACGGTTCAAAAGCATTAATACTAGTGGAAATCGGTGAACCAAGCACGAGATTCACAAAGCCAACAGAAGAAACAAACAACGGCGAGTTAAGGACAAATTTGGATTTGCTCGAGCAAAGAAGAGAAGATGCATTAATACGTATGGCAGCCCAAAAACAAATTATAGAGTGATATTACAACAGAAAAGCTCACCTCAGATATTTCAAAATTGGGGACTTCGTTCTTCAAAAAGTCTTCCAATCAACAAAGGAAGCTGGTGCATGAGAGCTTAATCCAAATAGGGAAGGGCCTTACAAAGTCCGTGGCATTGCTGAAAAAGGCGCTTACGAGCTGGAAACTATGAATGACAGAATCTTACCAACCAGTTGGAATGTTGTTCATTTGAAGAAGTATTACTTCTGAAGCAAAGGGAATACCCTAGGACAGGTATCATTACGTTCGATTTTACCTTTGTACATTTAAAGTTATACTAACCATTTTAGATGATAGGTAAAAAGCTAACCCATCACCAGATGATGATATTAGACCTGCATAAATACGAGGAAGTAACTAAATTCCCGGTCTAGGGTTACAACTTTCTGATGGACGCTTTTAAAGGGTTAAGATGTCATCATCTAAACTAAATACCTTTGAGTCCCATATGTTTTTCCTTTTCAGGAAATGGACCACAAGGAAGGAATAGTCAAGTGATCGAGAATTCATTCTTCAAAGCTCAAACACTTGGGGGACTATACAGTATAAAAGGCAAAGAAGAAGCAAAGAAGACTATCAAAAAGTCAAAGCTCAAGCCTGAAGATCCATCTTCCGAACAAGTCAAGTACTATGAGCAAAATGAAAGAGCCAAAGACAAAAAACACAAAGCCTGATTCAAAAACCTTCAAAAAAAACATATTCGTAAATGTAAATGAATGTTTAGGTTAAGGGTAGAATATTATATACGGATAAAAATGCACATTTTTGTACTTAGTCAAAAACTGTTGTAAATGAAAACAGTTACGGATGAAGAAACATCCTTGTACTTATTCAAAAACTGTTGTAAATAAAAACAGTTACGGATGAGAAAAGCATTATTCTTGTATTTATTCAAAAATTGTTGTAAACAAAAACAGTTACAGGTAAAAATTCATACCCGTATATTTATACAAAAAGCTGTTATAAATGAAAACAGTTATACCCTTGTATTAATTCGAAAAAGCTGTTACAAAAGAAAAACAGTTACGAGTACAAGTTTATACCAAATATGTTGTAAGAAAAACAGTTGCAAAGGAGTTATGGACGATACACAAACACATGTAAAATGTTGCGAAAGTTCAAAACAATACGAAGACTTTCTTAAAAACATTGTCAAAGAAAAACATGTGAAATTCCTATATCTCTTTTGTACATTTAACCATTATAAAGTTGAGACGTCTTCTTCATTAAGTGTCGATAAAAAAAGGGCCTTCTTTCATAAATCGTGCCTATTACGAAAAGGTACGAAAAATATAAGCATTTTTTAAAATGCAAAGTCAAAAACTCAGAGGTAAACCAAAAACCTCAAAAATAAAGCATGCAAAGATTTAAGAGTGAAAACAAAAACTCAAAGGAATCGAAAGTCATGCCAATATTAATATTAATATATAGTGGCAAAAAAACTAAGTATTAACTTAGTCTAAGCCTAATTTGTTTATACAAAAGTTTCCCTTAAGTTGTTAGTTGGGGACTTACAAAGGACCGAACTTTACCCCCAATGGGACCGGGGGTAACCACCAATTGTTGCAAATAAAAAAAAAACAAGTTCCTTAAACTTTTTCACTAGATGGGGGGTTGTCTTCACTGGCAGGAGGAGCGGCTTGAGATGGCGAGACACGAGCAACAGGGACCTCAGCCTCAGGTGAAGAGACTGAGTTTTGCTGAGACTTCTCAATCGTCTCTCTGGTTTTAGCAATTTCGGCTTCCAAGTCAAAACCCTCTTGGCCCATTTCCATCAATGTGTCAAGACGGGCATTCAAATAAGCCCAGCTAACATCGACGGCTGCTTTGTCTTAAAAAACCTCGTAGTATTTCTCCCATTGTTTAGCTTCAGCTCTTAGCTCATCTCTTTCAGTCACGGCAGCATCATGAGAGGCATGTAAAAGAGAGATGGATCTTTCCAGAAACTGGACCTTCTCTGAAGAGTTATGGAGGTCTTCTTGGGTTTGGGTGAGCAATTGAACAATTTTGCCAGAGTACACCTCCTTCTGGTCCAACAAAGCCTTCAGGCTCCTAATCTCCTCTGTGGCACAGGAAAGCTGCTCCGCAAATGAAGACTCTAAGACATTTTTGTCCTTACCTGCCTGGTTGAAAGACGCTCAACGGCCAGTTCTGCTGCCATAACCCTAACTTGTCGCTCCAAGGTACACTTTTCCTCCTCCATGTCAAGCTGTAAACTCCCGTACTACTCCTTCCAATTATTAGCCTCAATATGGAAGTCATTTGCTGCTTGCTCCATTTGAACAATTCTCTTCATTAGCTCTGTGCCTATAAGGTTGATCTACATAAAATGATAAATTAGATACGGTAAGAATATATATAAGTACATATGAAGGAAAAGCAAGTTTTACCTTTAAGGACCAGTGCACAATCCCGTTCATCCAAATCAGGGAGTTGTGGCTTTCCAGCTTAGACTTCTAAGTCGAACCTATCAATGGCTTTAACCTTACATCAGCCTGGCCTGACTTTTTCAAGAGGCTGCCCGCCGCAGGAACCTCTATTGTAACTTGCTTCATCACCCCCTGTCGGAAGACCCTACTTCAACAGTAGAAGGCACGGAAGCGGGGGCGGGTGAAGGAGCCACAGATGGAGTAGGTTGAGGATCAGCAACGAGAGAAAGAATGACAATGGGACCAGAGGCAGCAACGAGATCAATAAACAAAAGTTTCTTAGCATCAGGAGGAGAGAAAGCACCAAGAGGAGCTTCATCAGAGATGGTACCAAAACCTTGTTGGAACAGGTGATCAACAGACTCACGAACAGGAGAAGGAGTTGCATCTTCAGGAGCGGAAAGTTCTGATTCAGGCATAGGAGGATCAACAACGGGTGCAAATTCATCATCAGATACCACCCTCCTCCTACGTGACCTATGGACCAGCGAACCCTCATCTTCCTCTTCCTCTTCCTCCTCTAAAGTCCTGGACCCACTTTCTTTTATTTTTGATGAGGCGGAACCAACAATGATCTCCTGGGCCTTATCCAAAGACAGCCTTGAAGCGGACACAACCGCAGTGGAAACTCCACGAGCAGGAAACCCTACCAAATAAAAGGAGTCAGATAAAGCTCAAAAAGAGAAGAATTAAAAACAAAAAAACTTCAATTACCGTGGGTCTTCACCTTCCAACCAAACCTCAAACAGAGATACTTCCACGAACGTTCTTCTAAAGGAGAGATTGACAAGAGTTTTTCTACCCAATCACAGAAATCGGAGACATTCTCGATGGTTCCCATGGTTGCTGCAAAAGAAGAAGAAACAGTCACTGTACTGTAAGTTCATCAAAAGTGTAGAAAAGGAAAGTGAGAAAAACTGTACTCGCGTGCAAAGTTTCACTTCTCAGGGAAGGGGAGATTTTCTTCACCTACTAAACTTGCAGTAGGGACAACAACATATCGGACATACCATCCTCTATCTTTGTCATCATCTGGAGTAACTAACACCCTTTTACTCCTAGCCGCGAGAGTAAACACTCCTTGGCGGAACATCATTGGAGAATAGAGGTGAATAAGATGATGAAAAGTAAAGGGTACGGAAGCTAAATTGGCCAAATACCTAAGGCACGCGACTACTCGCCAAATAAGAGGACTGACTTGTCCCAGACAAACTTTGAAGAATTGACAAAACTCGATGATAACAGGGTCGATGGGAGGCTTGAATCCTAATGTGAAGGGATAAGTATAGACATAAGAATATCCAATCTTGTAAGAGGTTATTATTTGGTTATCGTTAGGAACAACAACAGGAAAATCAGGCTTCTAATAACAATCCCTACGTACAAAAGACACTAAGCCCTCTGTTATTTGGGTAGGATAAAGGTCAGCACTGTCATGTGATGGCATTGAAGAAAGCTTCTCACTCATGGCTTGACTATCCTTGGGAAAATAAAACTCCGCAGGAAAAATCTCATCGACTCTCGACTCACGAAGCGGTTCATTGTGTTCTCTACTCTTTGATGAAGATCTAGAAGCCCTAGCCCTTGAAGAAGACGAAGGAGTGTTAGATCTAGAAGATGGCGGGGGAGAAGAATAAAAAGAAGAACCCCTAGAAGGAGCATAATTTAAGCTCCTAAGCCTACCGCCCCTCCTACTTCGTGTTGGAGCAGAAGAAGGAGTCAGTTCATCTACAATGATGACCTTTTTAGATTGCTAGTTTGAAGAAGACATATTTACGAAGATGAAGAATTTACAAATAAAGAAAGAAGGTTAGAAGTTTTCCATGAAAGTAAAGAAAGGAAAAGAGGTATTTATACTCAAAGTCAACTGTCAAAAAATGGAAAAAACAGTGATGTGAAAGTGATAATTGAAGCTGTCACTTCGAGACTGATGCAGCCGCAAAAAGCCCTAAAAGGCGCTGAATAATTGCAGAACCAATCCGGGAAAGCCATGTGGCACGGACATTAAATGAAAGTGACAAGAGACGCATACATTGAGAGACGGATGCAATGGAACAAGTGAAGCGGCGGCAAAATGTTCCCGCCATAAATGAGTGTCCACTTACCAAATATTAATCGATAACTAAATGGTAAGTGGGGGGACTATCTGTATTGGTAAAAATGATCTTCACACGTGTAATACTTATGATGACTCAGCAATCTATGTGGAGCAATGACAACATGACAAGTGGACGAGTCTTTATGAAGAGGTACGAGATAGAGAGGAACGGAACAGCATACCCACGGGGTAATCAGATACGGGAATCTCAACCTAATTGAGAAGGCGAAGAGACACAGTCAGAATGAATCAAGACAGAATAAAGGGCAGGTTCGAGGATCTTCAATTAATGAGCCAAAATATTACATAATCTTCATGCAACAATTACGATTAATCATTGTAACGTTACATTAATGCCATTATTATCCATTAATGCTCAATCACTGAAAAAAGTAGACGTTATATTAATAAATTCCCTATAAAAAGGAGTAATATATAACTTTTAAGGATACATTCGAACCACTATTGAAATATACTTACTTTTTACGCATCTTTCTGCTTTCTATTTACATATTTACTTACAATTATTAGCATATTCTTTGGTTATCAGAAACCCGTGTTCTTCTTAAAATAGCTTTGGCAGAGAATCTAATTCTTTGGTTAAATAGATAGTTCTTCTCTTGCACCTTCAGGTGTCTGGACGTGTAGGAAACCTATCGTCCTGCAGCAATACCGCGCCTAGACCAATCTGCGACGCATCACAATATACAGTGTAAGACCCCCAACCTGTAGGCAATACCAATATTGGGTTGTAGTCAAATTTGTCTTGAGCTTCTGAAAGATCTCCTCACACTCCTCTGTCCACCTGAACTGATCAACCTTCTGGGTTAGCTCGGTTATATGTGATGCAACAGATGAGAATCCCTCTACAAAAGGACGGTAATACCCTGCCAAACTAAGTAAACTTCGGATCTCCGTAGCTGATGATGGTCTAGGCCAACTCTGCACTGCCTCCATCTTCTTCGTATCCACCTTGATCCCATCAATAAATACTACATGACCTAAGAATACCACTGAGTCTAGCCAAAACTCACACTTTAAAATTTTTGCATACAACTTCTTTTATCTCAAGGTCTGAAGCACATTCCTCAGGTGTTGCTCATGATCCTCCCGAGTCCGGGAGTACACCTGAATGTCGTCAATAAACACAATGACAAAGGAGTCAAGATAAAGCCGGAACACACCGTGCATCAAATGCATAAAAGTTGCTGGGGCATTGGTCAGCCCAAAAGACATCACAAGAAACTCATAGTGACAATACCGAGTCTTGAAAGCAATCTTCGGGATATCTGGCTCCCGAATCTTAAGCTGATGATAGCCAGAACGTAAGTCAATCTTGAAAAACACCCTGGCACCCTGTAACTAATCAAATAAGTCATCAATACGAGGCAATGGATACCTGTTCTTCACTGTAACTTTGTCCAGCTGACAATAATCAATGCACATACGTATAGAACCATCCTTTTTCTTTAGAAACAAGACCGGAGCACCCCAAGGTGACACACTAAGCCGAATGAATCCCTTATCAAGCAACTCCTGCAACTGCCCCTTCAACTCCTTCAACTCAGGAGGAGCCATACGATATGGAGGAATAGAGATGGGTTGAGTGCTCGACAACAAATCAATGCTAAAGTCAATATCTCTGTCGGGCGGCATGCTCGCAAGTTCAGCTGGAAACATATCTAGAAAGTCCCTCACTACTGGAACCGACTCAACTGTAGGGGTATCAATACTGACATCTCTCACATAAGCTAGATATGCGCCATGCCCCTTCTTAACCATTCGTTGAGCCTTAAGAAATGAAATAAATCTGCTGGGAGTATACTCTAAGGTATCCCTACACTCTAATCGCGATAAAATTGGCATAACAAGCGTCAAGTTCTTAGCGTGACAATTAAGAATAGCAAAATGGGGTGACAACCAGTTCATGCCCAAGATAACATCAAAGTCTACCATGCCGAGTAATAATAAATCGGCTTTGGTCTCAAAACCACTAAAAGCAATCAAACACGACCGATACACATGGTCTACAATAAGAGAATCTCCCAAAGGAGTAGACACATAAATACGGGAACTCAAAGAATCCCGTGATACGCCCAAATGTAGGGCAAAATAAGAGGACACATAGGAATACGCAGCGCCTGGGTCAAATAATACCGACACATCTCTATGACAGAATAGAACAATACTTGTAATGATATAGTTGGAAGCAACTTCCTCTGTACGATCCGGAAAATCATAATACTTGGCCTCCTCCTCTAGGGCAACCTCCCCGACCTCCATCTCGGCCTGGCTGAGTAGGTGGGGCGGTAACTGGTGCTGGAATCATAGCCTGATGACCCGGTGGAGCACGTGGTGGTTGAGAAGTCTGTGGAGGTGCACCCCTCCTAAGTCTGGGGCAATCCCTCATCATATGGTGAGTGTCGCCGCACTCAAAACAACCCCTTGAAAGGCGTGGCTGCTGTGACTGACTCGGGCCGGGTCTGTTGGACTAGCTGCTAAAAGCACCCTGAGCAGGAGGCACACTGGATACTGGAAGTGAATAATAAGGCTCCTGGGGCCTAGAAGTGGCTGGAACACCACTAGCGGCTGGAAGAGCTGAATGAATGGGGCGACTCACATAACCCCTACCACGTCAAACTGCAGCTGGGGCACGAGTATCACTGTAAGTTCCAGACTCTCGAGACCTCTTGGCCTCTCTCTCCTCTCTGTCCCGGGCAAGCATGCCCTCCAATCTCCTGGCAATACTCATAACTTGCTGATAAGAAATATCCATCTCCAAATCCCTGGCCATACTGATCTGGATGTTGGGGTGGAGTCGCTCAATAAAACGTCGAACCCTCTCTCGAGCTGCGGCAACCAAGGCCGGGGCATGTTGGGCCAAATCACGAAACATACTGCATACTCTGAGATAGTCATAGCACCCTGACATAGATGTTCAAACTCTATGCGCCATGAGTCCCTAAGGCTCTGAAGGACATACTCTCTCAAAAACATGTTCGAGACTGAGTCCATGTAAGTGAAGTTGCCTCATCCGAACTACTCAGCTCATAAGCACGCCACCACTAATAGGTTGCTCCTCTAAGCTGGAAGGTGGTAAAAGAAACCTCAATCGTCTCCATTACGCCCATAGTGCGGAGAATACGATGACACTCCTCCAGAAAACCCCGAGCATCATCTGTAGCCAATATATTGAAGGTAGGTGGGTGGTACTCCTTGTAGCTCTCAAGTCTTAATTACTCCACCTCAGAAGCGGTTGTCCTAGTCTCGTGCGGAACTGGAGCTACCGGCTGCATAGGGATGAACTTTGGGTCCTGGTCAACCTAAACCTTCTGCTCCTGAGATGTGGCGGTAGCTAATGGAATTAATCCAACCCTAGCTAAGGTGCTGAAGATGCTCATGAACTGCGCTAGAGTCTCCTGGAGATCTGGTGCAGCAAAAGGCACCTCCGGTGCCTGCCTTCTAGCTAGAGCTGCTGGGGGCTCCTCTGTCGCAACTCGCGCGGGTGCTCTGGCTGCACCTCATGGTCGTCCTCTACCCCAACCCCGGCCTCTGGCGGCTCTAGCAGGGGGCATGAGTGCCTGGTTGTCAGATCTTCTGGCATGCGTCCTCTCCATCTGTGAGAAAGAATAGAATAGAGAAGTTTAGAATTTGATGCCAATAACTCGCACGACAAGGAATCAAAATAAGTATGATTGTTCCTAACAGTTCCATAGCCTCTCGAAGATGAGTACGGACGTCTCCGTACGATCCGCGAGACTCTAATAAACCGACTTGTGACTCACGACACCTATGAACCTAGAGCTCTAATACCAACTTGTCACGACCCAAACATCCCTGTGAAACACGTCGTGACGGCACCTAGTCTATGACTAGGTAAGAGTAATAATTTACAGAAAATACCAATAACGGAAGAAAAGCTTAACTTCTAACTGCAATAGATACTGAATAATCAATAACGATGTCCCTAATGTACACAGCTTTCCCAAAACCCAGAATATCATGAGTCACAAGATACATAAAGGAAATAACATCTCTCTACACCAGAGTCTAATAAAAGAAAATACAGAAAGTGCTTGACACATGGAAGAATAGAAGGGGACTCTGAGGTCTGCGGACACGAAAGATATACCTTGAAGTCTCCAAATCTGTCTCGAACTAATTGATAATGCGGCTGATGACGAGCACCTAAATCTACACACAAAACATGTGCAGAAGAGTAGCCTGAATACACCACAATTGGTACCCAGTAAGTGTCGAGCCTAACCTCGGTCAAGTAGTGACGATGTCTGGTCAGGACCACTGGTATATAATAAATAAAGCCGGAGAATAACGTATTATAATAAGAGACTAGATATTAACAAAGGAAAAGATAATGAAGAAATAGAACAACATGCAGAAATAAGCAACAGGGGATCTCTCGAGATACCGTCTCGTAGTCCCAAAAGTAAATATGCGGGGAGAACTCCCGAGGTACCTCCTCGTAGTCTCAAAAGTAAATGTACAGGGAGAACTCTCGAGGTACCGCCTCGTAGTCTTAAAAGTACATGTGCAAGGGGATCTCCCGAGATACCGTCCCATAGTCCCAAAAGTAAATATTTAGGGGGTCTCCCGGGATACTGTCCCGTAATCCGAAAGTAAATACACAACTCAGACAATTACAAATGATAGGTACAGTAAGAAAAGCTACAATTTAGACTAAGTAAAATTCAAGAAAAGAAGCAGGATTTCAATAAACATGTTGCAACGTGTTCAATTTAGCAATTAAGACACATAAACATGCTATTCTAGGCTTACAGGGTAACTACACATACTAGTAAACTCAATTAAGGTAAAATAAGTAATTACTCAATAAAAATTAGGTTTTGCAACAAATATCTCGTGTACACACTCGTCACCTTATGTACACGACCCTCACATATCAGTATCAATACAAAATCCTAAGGGAATTCCTCCACATAAGGTTAGGCAAGGCACTTACCTCGAACCAAGCTAAATCAATCAGTAGCAATTCTCTTCCCACGAATATATGACTTTGAATGGCCCAAATCTAGCCAAAATCAATTGCATAGCATAAATATAGCTATAAGAAACTAATCTAGTCAATGAAATCTAAGATAAAGCGAGAAATTAGGAAATCGTCCAAAAATGCCTCCCCGGGACCACGTCTCGGAATCTGGTAAAAGTCACAAAATATGAACACCCATTCACTCATGAGTCCAACAATACAAGAATTACTCGAATCCTACCTCAAATCGCCTTCCAAAACTCAAAATTTTGGTTTATGAAGTTTCTACCATTTCCCCCCAAATTTCCAACTCAAATTCCTAATTAGAAGGTGAAAATAGCAATAGATTCATGAATTATAGTCCAATCCGAGTTAGAATAACTTACCCCAAATATCCTCTTGAAGAAACCTTGAACACTCGCCTCACACCGAGCTCTCAAAGTTCCAAAATCGAAATGGGAATCAAACCCTCAGACTCCTTTTTTCTGCTCGGCAATCTCGCTTCTCCGAGTCTATAACCTCACCTACGGGAATTCCATCACAGATGCGGAAATGACTTAAGAGAGATGGGTCCGCATCTGCGATGAGAGGGCTGCACTTGCGTCTGCGCGCTTGCGAAACACTGCCCGCTTCTGTGGTCCTCCTCCGCGCCTGCGGTCTTTAAGCGGATCTACGGGCATTGCAAATGCGGAATTCTCCTTGCACCTATGACCCCTGTCCAACCATCCCATATATGCTTCTGCGCTTGACTATTCGCACGTGCGATCCCGCACCTTCAGTCTCCCCACCGCAGGTGCAAAACACCATAAACCAGAAAAATTTCAGTAACTGCCTAAGTCCAAAATTTCATGCATTAAGCATCCGAAACACACCCGAGACCTCCAAGACCTCAACCAAGCATACCAACCAATCCTAAAATACCATACGAACTTAATCGAGCCTTCGAATCACACCAAATAACATTAAAAAGACAATTCACCCTCCGATCCAAACTTGATGAACTTGAAACTTCCAATTTTCACAACCGACGCGAAACCTACCAAACCACATCTGATTGATCCCAAATTTTGCACACAAGTCATATTCATCATTACGGACCTTCTCTAATTTTCAGAACCGAAATCCGATCCCGATATCAAAAAGTCCACTACAGGTCAAAATCTCCAAAAATTTGACTTTCAGTATTTCAAGCCCAAATGAGCTACAGACTTCCAAAACACAATTTGGACACTCCTCTAAGTCCAAAATCATCCAACGAAGCTAACGGAACTGATGGAACTCCATTCAGGAGTCGTCTTCACCCTGTTCCGACTAGGTCAAAATCCTAAGACTTAAGCTTCCGTTTAGGGGCTAAGTGTCCCAAAACACTCCGAAATCACAACCAACACCTCCCGAGAAGACACATAAGTATAAAAAGACACGGGGGAAGAAGTACACAGGGTATCGGGGCTATAACTCTCAAAACGATCAGCCGGGTCGTTACAGTAGTTTATTGCTAGCACAGTTACTGATATTTATAGATATTTTTGCATTAGTGATAAAATAATGTCAGTTTCAATGGATAATTCTAGTAGTAACACAAATATTGTATCCTTGCTTACCGCTATGCTAAATCCTGCATTTAGTAACATTTTTCATGTTAGATGCATTTTTCATATTTACCATTTAATTGTGGGTGATGGTATGAGAATTTTAAATATTGAAAGTGAAAAGGTTAAAATGGCTCTTAACTGGATTTTTTATTCAAACCGTACAAGTAGACTTGGAGAATATTTTAAAAGATGCAATGAATTTGGCCTAAGAGAAAGAAAGGTTCCTAAACCTTGTCCAACTAGCTGAAATTACATGTATGAAAGTTTGGTTGTTGCATATGAATATAGAAACCCCATAAACTCAACGTTTAATGCACATGTAAGTGATGATGATGAGCACCTTACGAATGAGGATTGAGCTAGTGTTAAAATGCTTGTTGTTATTTTAGAAAAATTTCATATTGCTACAAATGAATTTTGTGTGCAATATAGCCTACTATTTCTAACTGTTTAGTTTATATTGCAGAACTTGCAAATTTGTTTACTCATTTTTCAACGGGCAAGGAAATTTATAAACTTGCTATTGATTCTATGAGAAAAAAGTTTAACAAAATATTTTTTCCCTATTACCTCTATTTCTGGGCAATATTAGCCTACTATTTCTAACTGTTTAGTTTATATTGCAGAACTTACAAATTTGTTTACTCATTTTTCAACGGGCAGGAAAATTTATAAACTTGCTATTGATTCTATGAGAAAAAGTATAAAAATATTTTTTCCCTATTCCCCATATTTATGGTGATGCTGCTTTGTTAAATCCTTGTATGAAATTAGGAGGTCCGCAATTTTGATATGAAATTGTTTATAATGGTTTAACACTTGAAGATAATGAGTTTTCTAGACTTCCGGAAGAAATAGCCTCAATTAGAATAAATGCTCAAACTATTTATAATATTTACTAAGTTGCATTAAATCATGCTAGACCAAATGTTCCAACTCCTTCTTCTTCTGATTCTCAATCATCTAAAAGAACTGCAGGAGTAAGAGCACGTAGTGCTTGGGCGGGATTTAGGGGTTCTCAAGGTTCTAGTAGAAATGATTTTTCATAAGTAAATGAGCTTGAAATTTATTTGTCGCATGGAGTTGAGGAAATGAATCCCGACGGCTCCTTTAATCTTTTACAATGGTGGAATGACAAAGAAAAATACTTTCCGGTTCTTTCAAGGATAGCCCGAGACATTTTACCTATTCAAGCTTCAACAGTGGCATCAGAGAGCGCGTTCAGACAAACAAGACTTCAACTCGGTGATTATAGAGAGTCTATGAGGGAGAGCTTGAAAAAATCAATACTTTTTAGAGATTGGATCTGTTCGAAAAGAAGAAATTTTGGACTTGTTGAATCATAACTAGAGGAAAGACGAAGCTTCCGAAGAAATGCTAGATGACTTGTGGAGGATGCTGCTTCACCCGACAATGGAAGCGGCGATGACCAAGCTACATTTTCGCCACCACCAACGGAAATTCTTCTGAACCTTAAAGGATTTATGAAGTTTGTAAGAGATACCGTATAACTTGTATGAACAAAAATTAGTATGTATTATGTAACTTGTGTTTTGGGCACATCTTGATTATTTTATTTTTCTTCTTAATGGTGGTATTAGCACCTTGTTGTTCTCATTCCATAGGGGGAGGAAGACTAATAAAGATATAGGCATATTTTTTAAATGCTATAATAAAATTACAAGGCATTGCTTTGAATATCTCTTTACAATATTTTTGTCTTTAAATTTGAATTAAAACTTTTTTGTCACAATTTTTTAATAAAAACTTACAAGGCATTGCCTTAGATATTTTTTTAACATCTTTTTGTATTTAAATTTTATTTAATTTAAAAAAATAAAAAATTAGTCGTTGGGCCCACTTAACCTGCGGGCCGAGCCCGTTTAGCCTAGGACCATGAGTTCGTGGGCCCGGTCTCGGATTGTTTCCTACATAAAGACCGTTTGGCTCCGGACCGTATGATCCATTTATTTTGGGATCGGGACCGTTTGGACCGGCCCACTTGGCCCGTTTAGGGACCGGACTAGCCCACATATCAGCCTTAGCTTCACCACCAGATATCCTAGTCGTAGAATGATTGACCTGCCTTAAAAAATAATTGAGTCATTTCAATCAAAGATTAGGACTACATTTCAATGCCGTTCTTAGATGGGAGATTAATTTGAGATCTAGTAGAAGTACAAATAAGGTGTCAGAAACAATTCACATTACATTATTTAGTTGTCCAAATGGGAATTTGAATAATATTGTAACTTCACCTTTCATGAGAAAATTTAAAAATACTATTTTTACTTGACTTCAAATAGCCATTATTAATTACATTTTTATCCAACAAACATTATCTCTTTGAAAATAAATATATTATTTTAAAATTCTATTATTAGTTGATGGGGGGATAAGGAATATTAAAATATGGAATTATTTTAAAAGGGGAGATAGATAACTGGATATCCCAAAGTTCCACCAACCTAACGACAACGTAATAAGTACAATTTGATCCAACAATTAGCCAATTAGAATCCAATTACCATTTTATCATAACTTTATAAGGTTCTCTTTAGCTTCTCCCTCTCTAAGACACTTCCTTCACCCATGAACGAGTCTAACATGGATCAGGATACCCAATTGATACCACACAAACCACCTGACTTTGTTTCTCCTTCTGGTAACTTGTCATCCTCTATGCAAATCATAGAACAGACCACCTTTAAGGAAAAGCTCATAATGAATGAGGGGATATTTGATTTCGATATGGATCACTACACTGACGGCCGTGTACAGTGTACCCCAAGCTCTATAGATCTTGAGATACGAACAAGCAAAAATTTAAGGGGAACCATGTCACTCTGCACCCACAAAACCAAACTGTACCAATGAATAAACCTACGAGCTTCATTGTTTGGAATACTAGAGGTGCTAATAACGATACCTTCAAGAGAAACTTTAGGGAACTTTTCTACACCCTCACCCGTTGCATGGTTGCTCTTCTACAAACTAAAATGGAGAACCATGAAGGCCTTGGGGAGGAGTTACACTTTGATGACATGATTGAGGTTCCTGCTCAAGGTAGAGCAGGTGGCATTGTTCTACTATGGATCACTAGTATGGTCACTGTTACACGTCTTATGCAATCTTAAGTCTTGGTTATTTGGTATTATTTATGATAGTACTAGAGTCTCCAAGCGTAGGATTCTTTGGGATAATTTTGGAAACATTTGTAACACTTACAAAGGGCCTTGGTTAGTGGCCGATGACTTTAATAACATTCTTATTCAACAAGATAAATGGGTCGACTTATTACTCGAAACATATCTAATAATTTTTGGTCTTGTATCAACACGTTGTAATTTAATAGACCTAGAATTTAAGGGCAGCCGTCACACTTGGTCAAACCAACGTTGTAGGCATAATGGTTTAATACTACAACGACTTGATTGTGGTTTTGCCAATAGATAGAGGTTGGAGCTCTACCCAATTTTTTTTATCGCCCATCTCCCTAAAACGTACTCTGACCATAACCCATTCCTTATAAAATCCAATAACTTCACTACACCACCTAGAAACAACTATTTCCGCCTAGAAGCCTTTTGGTGCTCTCGCCCGGAGTTTAGTACTATTTTGTGGGATTGTTAGCATCAAATATATCTCCAAGATGTTGTTAACCACTTTAAACATAATATATCTGCATGGAGTAGGCATACCTTTGGAAACATCTTCCATAGAAAGAAATGACTGGTGGCTAGAATAAAAGGTATCCAACTTTCTCGCAATTACCCTTTTAGCTCCTTCCTCCAATCTCTAGAAAAAGAGTTAACCTTAGAGTATAACAATATTCTTCGGGCAGAAGAAGATTTCTAGAAAATTCGATCTAGAATTAATTGGTTGAATTATGGTGATGCGAACACTAAGTACTACCACCTGTTAGTAATTAATAGAAGAAGAAAAAACAAAATTCCTTACTTCAAAAACGAGCAAGGGGATAAGATTACTGACTATGATACTCTACTAACTCACACTCTTCGATTCTTCCAGTCCATTTATTTGGCTGACCACTCGTGCACTAACTGGTCAGATATCCATACCACCACCACCAGTTTTCATACCATAGATTTATCCTCTCTAGATAATCTTCTTCAAGATCGTGAAGTCATTGAAGCTTTGTTCTCGCTCAAACCCTTTAAGGCTCCGGGACCAGATGGTTTACACCCATACTTTTAAATATTGGCACATAGTACGGAACCCTGTCCTCAAGCTTTGCAACCACATCTTCACCACTCAAACAGTTCCAGAAACCCTAAATAATACATACCTTTGCCTTATACCAAAATTTCATAATGTCAATAATCTCAAGAACTTGAGTCCTATAGGCTTGTGCAATACAATCTATAAAGTTATTATCAAAATCATTGTTAATCGCATCAAACCCTTCCTTCCTAATATTATAAGGCCCTTCCAAGCCAGCTTCCTCAAAAGCTGCGAGCATGTGACAATGCTATTCTTGTGCAGGAAATCATTAACTTTATTAATAAATCTAAATGGGGGACTGATAATCTCGTCCTTAAAATCAATCTAGAAAAGGCCTTTGATCACATAGAGTGGTCTTTTGTTTATAGAACACTCTTTTTCTGTAAATTTTCCCCAAAAACCTCTAAACTTATCATGAACTGTATTAGCTCTAGCAATATTGCTATCATTGTGAATGGCTCTAAAACTAACTACTTCTCCCTATCAAGGGGTATCCGCCAGGGGTATCTCCATGTCCCCATACATTTTCATCCTTTGTATGGAACTCCTCTCCACATATATAAACCACCAAGTAGATATCAAAACTTGGAATTCCATGAAGCTTTGTGTTAAGGGCCCCCATTTTCACATTTATTCTTCGCGGACGATCTTACTCTAATGTCTAATGCCAACACAAAATCTATGTACTCTATATATCATTGCCTTAACTATTTTTGCCAGATTTTAGGCCAAAAAATAAATTCAGAAAAGTCCAAGGTGATCTTCTCCAAGCATTGCCGCAATAATATCTGGAATACTGTTCAACACCTCTTTAACATCAAACCTACGGAGAATTTCGGCAAATACCTAGGTTTTCCTATCCTAAACCATAAGCCAAAACCCTCTCACTTCTAATTCATTCTTGATAACTTGAAGAGCAAGCTTGCCAGCTGAAAAACAAACTTTTTGACACCGGCTGGTCGTATTACACTTGCTAAATCTACTCTTAACTCTATTCCATCACACGCCGTGCAATATTTCCTCCCACCCAAGAAAATCTGTCATGGCATAGATAAAATTCAACGCGATTTCATTTGGGATTGTTTTCCCCCAAAAAAGAAAATTCACTATATCAACTGGGACATCGTATCTCTTCCTAAAGTTCAAGGTGGTTTGGGACTTTTCAAAGCGTATGACAAAAACATTGCTCTTCTCACCAGCCTCTCCTGGAGGCTTTTCTCTCAAAATAATTCTCTATGGGCCCAAACTCTTATTAATAAATATGGCATTAAATATTTCCCATTTAGCCACTCTTTCATCTGGGGAAATATTAGGGGGTAAATATTGCTCTAATACTATTGCTTGGTCTCCTGGCCTGGGGAATAACATAGACTTTTGGAATGAAATATGGGTTCCTGACTCTCCGCCCCTTTGAACCCTAATCTACGGCCCCGTGAACCAAGGGGATATGGGTCTTAAAAATTTCCCACATATGGAATGGCCATACTTGGGATTAGGGTGATAAATTGGTTAAAAGAAAACAGTTAACCATCCATATTATTCACTAAAAAATGGGTTGAAAAATGAACTTTTTAAAAACTCGTCAAATATAAATAAGAACCATATTATCCATTTAGAAAATGGATAACCAATGAGTAACCAATGAATAACCAATGGGTCTATCTTTTACATTTGTAAAACCTCAAATTGGGGGTTCCTCAAGTTAGGGAGACTAAGAATTCTCCCAAAAGTGATCATTTGCAAGAAGTCATAGATAATATAATTACCCATATTATCTGCCAGTTAACCCATTTTTTATCCGTATTAAATATGGATCGAGTCGGATAATTTATCCATTCGAACCATATCTCATTCGACCCCCCGTTTACCACTCCTACTTGGGATTGGTCTAGGTGTTCCGTACAATTCCCAGATGAGATTATCCACAAAGCCTCATCCATCACCCTATCCCCTTCCAGGAAAGACACTCCTTATTGGTCCTTAAATAAAAATGGTATTTTTTCTGCGAGTTCTGTCTACTCCCTGCTAGTTATCCCCCCCCCCCCCCCCCCCCACACACACACACAGTAGCTTTAACTTTAATTGGATATGGTCCCTAAACATCCTTACCAAAATAATGTTCTTTCTTTGGCTTTGTTCCTACAATAGGTTACCTACCAATGCACACTTAACACACATTGGCATTACCATTACTCCTACATACACCATTTGTAACTCTGAATGATGAAACTATCCACCACATCTTTATGGTATGCCACATAACTAAGAAATTTTGGCTGGACTTGGGTCTCAATACTCATGTTTTACCCTACCATCAGCACTACTGGCTACAGCTGCTACGGGACACAAATCTCCCCCTCCAAAACCATCCCTTAGATTGGTCTGATTTCCTCCCCTTGCATTATGGCACATTTGGTTAAATCGTAACCACGATGTTTTTAATAATACTTCTATGTTTCTTGATGCGCCGATGGTTTTCACAAGAACTATGGAATACAAGTACTGAGCGGGGCTAACAAATGGTCCTGCTTCTAATAAATTAGTTCATATCAAGTGCAATCCACCTACCATGGGCTATTACAAGTTAAACACAGACGACTCCTTCTTGGATAACCGTATGGGAGGTCTTGGGGGCATCATAAGGAATTCTACGGGTGAATGGATCATTGGTTGTAGCATAAAGTCTTTTGCTATTAATCATACCCATACGAAACTGTTAGCCCTAGAAAAAGGGCTTCAACTGGCAACACGACATAATTTGTTCTCAATTGAAGTGGAAATCGACTCTATTGAAGCCATAGAATTATTAGAGAAAAATCACGTGACTTATCAAACAACTATTGATTCCTGCAGGTACCAATTGAGGAGGTTGGGGAGTCCAGTGGTTCGGCATAGTTTCCGCGAGGGTAACAAAGCAGCACACGTTTCGGAAGACAAAGTTCCAAGCAAGCCATATGTGGTCGGTCACCTGTTTGTTATGGCTGCCCCTCCAGAATCTGTATAGGAAAAAATTCAAGCAGACAAAGGAGGTCTAACCACTACTAGAATAGTATCAGTATCTGTTTGAAATAAATTGGCAAGTCTCGTTAACCTTAGTGTAGCTCTACTGTAACCCCTTAGTACTATTAATAATATACTAGTCTTAAAGTACGCGCGTTACACGTGTATACTGTGTCAATCAACTAAATATGTGTATAAAAAGAAAAAATAATGTAAAACAGCAATGTACGTTAAAGAAAATACAATATTGATTTATTATATTAACACAATAGTTGAGTTCAAAATAATTTAGTATCTTTTGGACCTGTAAAGATGAATAATCTAATATGAACGTGCAAGTTTGTCCCGTGTAAACAATAGTAATACTTAAGCAAGCCTTGCACAGACTACTTTGCAACTAATTGCAGTTGGTTTGGAAATACTTGATAGCCTATTATTTAGAAGGGAAAAAGACCGAATTTATCCCTCTACTTTGACAAATAATTTACGTTTATCCCCGTTATACTTCCCTTCCAAATCCATCCTTACCGTTGACAAACTAAGTAAAATTGCCCCTAACCTTAATGGACATCTACTGTGGCACCCAATCACTCAAAAAAATTGCCACATAGACATCCAAGTCAATATCTTCTAAATTTAATCCCTAAACCCAATCAACCCATCTCAATTTTGCACTGTATCTGCACATTTTCTGCATATTATTTGCGAGTTGGCACCAGCAAGGTATTCTTCAACTTTTCCATCCCAACAATCAATTTGAGATTTCAAACACAAGATCAAATGTCTTCTTCCCGCAACTGGCTGCTGAAACTCTTGCCCAAACTGCCCAAATCCTTCAGCGAATCTCCCAAAATTGAAGTTATAGGAACTCCCCAAGAGATTCCCAACAGACTCCGATAACATCCAAATGAAAATAATGCAAACTTGCAGATCCAAATTTTTTGACTCAAGCCTCAAGCTTCTTTAATGGCTGCCAATCTTCTCCTTCACATTTCACCTCTCAAACCAATGGATTTTAATTTTTTAAGCTCCAAACAGTAGCAATTACCAATTTAATCAACTAATACTTTCTTAATCCTATTCAAAGAGAAGGTGGTATAATCAACTTAGTCATGTTTCAGCGATTATTTCAGGTGTAAAACTTATATGTACTGTTTGTGGCACTTTTACAAGGATGCTGTGTTATGAGAATACCTGCCTATTGTTATGAAACCAAAACAGAAATTACTTAAAGCGCTTCTACATTGAAAAGAAAACATAGAGATAAGAAATGGGGTGGTGGGTTAGGAAGAAGAAAAGAAAGAGGGGACCGACCGAGGGGGGTTATGATTGTGAGGGTTACCGGTAATTGGATCAACAGAATCAGGGACGGGTCAATTTGATTTAGAGATTAAATTCAAAAAATGTTGACTTGGATATGTATGTTGCAATTTTTATTGAGGGATTGGGTGCCACAGTGGATGTCGGTTAGGGTTAGGGGCAATTTTAGTTACTTTGTTAACGGTAATGTAGAGGGATAAATCTGGCTTTTTCCCCTATTTAGAATAAGAACTCTTATTGATTTACAAATCCTATATTTTTATTAGCAAATCCTATGGTGATTTGAGTTTTTAATGCTAAATACAACTTTAACCAGCATTAAATATGCTTTTGAAGATTAACAAGGTCGATTAACATTTTAATAGTTTATTATTATATACACACGTAAACATGCTCGTGCACATAATATAATAAATGTATAATAAACACGTTAAAAATGATTTATCCTTTTTTTTCTTTTTCTTAAAAAAAAGTGGAGCTACATTGAATGTGGGGTAGAAATCACATTCAAGAGGCCATATATAATATGGTGTACCATATCATCCACGGGCTATGCCATTTTTTATACGTATTAAATATGAGCCGGCCCATTTTCGACCCCCGCACTCTGGCCATTTGCCACCCCTGCTTGATAGCAGTGCTTAATATTAAGCATCGATATAATGCAGCGTGGTTCCACCTCAGAATGAGCTATGTTTCTTTAGTTGCTAACATACTGAAGCTTTTTTCTGTTTATTTGCTGGTTTAGTTTTTTATTGTCTTTTTTAGTCATATACTATGACTATATTGTAGAAGAATTCTTATTTTCACTGAAACTTGATTTCTCCTTTTGCCTTCCTTTCTCCCCTTTATAATGTTGTATGCTGTATGTGCAGGCTACTAAAAATAAACCTCCACCAGCCAGAGAAGTAAATGTTGCTACACTGAATTGACTTTTTAACTACCTTAATGATCCTTCTATTATCGCCTCTGTGTTAAAACTAAAAAAATCAGAAGAACTGTTAGAAGAAACAGAAAATATATAAACGACAAGAAATATTTCGAGTCCACAATTTCCTTGTGTATCTTTAAGGAATTTTAACCCCCTCACAAATGGATTAAATCCTCCCATGATGAAACGGAATAACCTTCCTGCAACAGTGGCAATACAAACGGCAGGATACTAACAAACTCACACTTATGAATTTGAGAGAGAGAGAGACTGCGAAGTAGAGTGCAGTATTCAGAATAAAATTCTCGATTTTTTTTACTGACTGACATTTAATTAATTATTAAAAAACTTTGTCCAAAGCTGAAGCCGAGCCGAGCGAGGACGACGGCACGAGGATACATCCTCTTTAACTCATTTTAAGAGCTCTAAGAAGTGATCCTATATTTATACACACAAGTGTAGTTGTCTTTCACCAATGTGGTACAAAGTTCACGACAAAAGCTCACTTGATTCAAATTTTCATTTCCCTCCATTTTATTTCCCACCATTTCCCAATTCACACTCTTAGACTTTTAAGCCCAATGCTTAAAGTCCAACACCTTCCCGTTTTGGGACAACCATTTATCTTAGTGTATAAAGGGTGCTTAACATTGAAGAATGCTATGAAACTTAAGTTTGATCTTGCTGGAAGTCAGATGGAAAATGCAGGGACGTACATTCAGAAGACAGTGCACGGAGCGACGGTGGAAAGGTAAATCATAAACCATTAGTCTCACTTTCCTCATCTCTCAATTGTTCTGTACAAACTAAGACCATAGTTTAAGGATTTTACAAGTAACAACTTTTTTGGAAAGCAAAATTTGCAGTTGGAATGGAAAATGCTGTTTGAGGTTCACTAAACCTGAAGATTTTGAACTAAGCCTTGACATAAAAGACACCATAGACTGGACTAAGATCTCTAGTTTTCGCGAATTCAAAGTACCCAGGCCAAGCGCAGGAAATGGCATATCTTCAACAAAAAACATATTGAGGTAAATTATAACTACACTTGTTTTTTCCAATTTTCAGTCTCAAAGCCCTTAAAACTTTGCAAAGCTTGTCCTTGAAGGATAAAATCTTGAGCTAAAAGTGCCTTCCCATGTAACATTAAGAAATGAATTTCAGCAAGTTTGTAAATCAAATTTTGAGTGTTTTGTTTAAGAATATGGGGTCATTCACTTTTTTGCTAGGTCCATGGACAAAGAAAAGTGAAGAAAGAAGTTTTATCGAGAGATATCGGTATGGAGGTGCTTGAAGCAGAAATGATATCCTCGGGATTTGAGGTGAATTATAACTTATGATTACACTTCTTTTGCCAATTTTCTATTCATAGACCATTTTCAAATCTCTTAAAATTTTGGTAAAGCTTGTACTTGGATGATAAAGTTTTTAACTAAAGGTGCTTAACCACGTAAAATTAAGAAAGAAATTTCAGCAGCTACGTAAATTTAATACCAACTGTTTTTTTTAAGGATATGGAGTCATTCACTACGTCAAGATAGGGGTAAGGTCTGCATACACACCTACGTTTCCCGAGCCCCACCCGTGAGATTATACTGGTTTTTTTTGTTGTTGTTGCTGAGTCATTCTTTTGCTAGGCTCGTGGTCAAAAAGAAGTTTTAAGGAGACATTTCACTATGGAGGAGCTTGAAGAAGAAGTGGAATCCTTGGGATTTGGGGGACCTAACAACCATTTCAAAGATATCATTTTGAAATTAGTTATCCCTCGTACCTTACCGCGGGAGTTATCAAGAGAGTAAGTATTCTTATCAAATTAGATTTTTCTGCAAACTTGATGAGCTTAATTACTATCAAATGTTTGATTGTTGTTTTAATGAACGAAGGATTAGTCTCCAACCTATAAAAGGTTTAATCATTCACGGACCACCTGGAACAGGAAAAACACTGGTTGCGAGACGCATAGTGAGAATTCTCAATGTAAAATTAAAGGTTGTAATTTTAAGGGAAGTCCATTATATTTTTGTTTATTACTGACTTTCTTCTAGTTTTTTTTTTTTCTAGGTTGTTAGAGGGCCGGAGATCATAGGCACTCTCGTAGGGTCAGGTGAAAAGAATCTGAGAGATGTTTTTGCTCCATCCATTGAAGATTTTGAGCAAATAGGTAAGAATTTGTTAGTATTACATATGACTAACAAATGGTGGTTTGACGAGAGTAGGTTGATGGCGTTAGGAGACAAACCAATCTGTTGCTTGTGGGGACAACTAGTAGGATTGAATTGATTGATGATGGCTTGTTGATGTATACATTTTTCTCCAAATAATCTTTCTTTATCTTATTAATTTGATTTTCATATATTATTCCAAATAGTTTTGAAGTGGAAACTAAAATAGCTTGTCCGATTTATCTGGCCCCTCTGTCCATCTATATATTCAACATATTTTACTTGACATATCTTGGTGTGATTGTAGAACAGGGCGATTTGGGTTGCGCTTGCGAGTAGATCTACCAGATGAAGATGCACGGTTGAAGATTCTGCAAATCAATTCGAAAAGAATGCTGAGAAGGATCTCTTTTGATTCTGACATAGACCTTTCAGCTATAGGTTAGTTCTATATGATGTATCGTTACTTTGTGTCCTAAGATTTGGGAACTATGAATATTTAAGATACTGAATAAACGTTTGATGTGCAGCTTCAGCAACACAAGGATTAAACATATTTGATATTGAGGGTTTGTTACAGACAGCACTGGAAAATGCTGTTGGGCATATAGTAGAGATTCAATATCATATTTGATGATTTGAATATATTTTTGTGAACGTCATTTGATATAAAAATATATGGCATTTGATATTCTTTTATCATTATTATTAGTTGCTTGATTAATTTTATAAGGTCCTTGATAAAATTTTGAGACTTGTCATTGTGATGAAGATCGTGATAATGAGAGTAAAGTTTCTTATAATTTAATCTAAATTTTGTTCTTGATCGTAGGATTATTAATTTGGACATTAGTAATCCGTTATATCAATAGTTATGTGATCGGCTTTATGTGATGAAGATTAATTGATCTCATTAACTAAGTCACATAGATAGATGATGTATATAGAGATATGATCATTGAACCGACTCATTGGATAATTCCTAATTGTTAGAATTACTATAAACTGTCAATAGGATATTCTCTTGAAGAATGTGATGTAAGAATTTCCTTTGACCTGAGATCGTCATAGTAATTGACAAGTTATTTATTGTGCTTTGATACCAGACACCTATGGCCCTAGGGCAATAGTTGAAAGGATATTGGGTATGATTAAATGCTTGTAGAATTAGTGATTGATCAAGATGGAATCTGTCAACTCTTGGTAATGAGTTTAAGCTGCATGTTGTCATGAATTATAAACGACCAAATTAAGACCTTGGCCAGGACAATTGAATGAAAGAAGAAAAGAGTTTCTTAGATCATTCAATGGTCGATTATATTTGACATGAACACATAGTTGGTCGCCTATTTGAATTTGACAGTTGAACCATATCCTAGGGTGATCCAGAGCTATACGGACAGAAGGAATTACTACATTATTCTTCTACTGGTTCTTGAGAGTAAATTGTATACCTCATTCTATCCGGTCATTAAGAAGTGTTGCTAGACGCCACCCCTGATTAGTATATTGATATGATCAATTCACTACCGGTTAAGTATTGAACCTATGGGGTCGCACACTAACAAGTGTTCTGATCTTTGCTAAAGGATTAATTAACTTATTATTTGACAATTGAATTAAAGAATTTTATTAGTCAAAATAAATAAAGTTATTGGTCCAAATGAAATATTATTATATTCTTTGCTAGCACAGAGGATATGATTAATATTGTGAATAAATTAAAATTTTCTATTTGGAATAGAAAATTAAATTACATCTCTTGGTTAAAATATATATGTGATATATAATTAATACTTATTTTGTATAAAAGATGTTATATAAAATATTAGTAAAAGAATTATAAGTTGAATCCAATTTTGAATTGGATCAACCGGAAAGTCCATAAAGACACGTCTGCCACCTCACTTCCACTTAGAATGAGATTCATAATTCTCTTTATATGGAAGTATTGTACTCCATATGTCATTGGAATTGCACGTAAAGTCATTGCTTTAATTAACCTGTTCCTACCCTATTTGGAAAAGGTTAGTAACTAAGGTATATGTCAGTATATATATACATGAAGGCTTCACGTAGGAGGAAGAGAGTGAATGAAAGAGAAGGTCACAAAATAAGAGATACGTTGCTGACGAAGAAATTGTCTTCTTGTCTTGCTGCTACTACGCTGAAAGTTTTGGAGAAAATTCTCAGCATAGTATTTTGTTCAATTTGCTCGCGGGTTTCATTGATCAAAGAGTTGATAGCAAGGATCGGTCTCGGTGTGGATACGCATAGAGTCTTCGCACTATCGAAGATATTTTGAAACGAGACTCTCTTCACCAGGTACGTCTAAGATCCGATCTTCGACATGTAAATAAAATTTAAACACGAAAAGTTCTGCCTAGGATTGTTATTGTCTTCCGCTGCGTATTTCGAACACCTATATGCAATCCTACAGTGGTATCAGAGCCATGATTTCTCGTGTCTAAAATTTATTTACGAGATATTTTTAAGATTATATTTGAAGAGTTCAAACCATAATACTTCTCAATTTTCGAAATTGTTTGAAAGTTTCCCACCTGATGTTATTTTTATTAAGAATAAAATTATGTCAAAATATTAGTAAAGTCTCAATTGCATGTGATGAATTGAAAACGCTTTTGAAATTTTTTGTTACTGTTATGAAACGTAAAGTTATTGTGGTATGAATTTATTTATATGTGATAGATAAAGTTTCATCCTCAACTTTTACACTATATAGGATTTGTATGTTAATAGTATGTTGAATTATGTTTATTTTTCTCATGTTTGTTCTTTATATTTTAAGTTATTTATTACATGTGATGTAAATTAATTTAGGACTAAGCATGTATACAACTTGAATTAAATTCATGTGCTATAAAATATTTGATCTTCATGTTATTAAAAATTTTTTTAGTAACAATTCCCTCCTATTAAAATTTGAGTTCTTAAATAATAAAATATAAGATATTTTATTGTAGAGCTATCCATCAAAGTAAATAATTCTCCTTATTTCGTGTTTATAAGGAGCGGCTTGACTACCAGGAGACTTATAGTTCAAGAATATGTTAAAATTATTATTGCATTAGATGTATAGATTGAAAGAATTATTCAATTTTACACTAGACGCCTGGACTAACCGAGGAGTATAAAATTTAATAAGTTCTTTACTATTATGATGGTTGAACTCAACTATGCCAATAAGATCGACCTGACTACCAGGGGACTATTTGACATAGAGCTATTTAAGAAAATTATATAGGGATACAACTGGTAAGAGTACCTACCTTTAAAATATATGTGAGAAATGACTTGACTTCCAAGGGGCTCATACATATTGTTAAAGGATTTCTTTACTCCACTAACAAAAATAAAGATTTCTTAAGCTATAATGAGGGTAAATAGTTTAAAATAATTAGTGGAAATATCATTTAGATAAAAGTCCATGTCTTTATGATATATGCAAATATGTTCTTATATTAATGCTTTTTCTTTTCTATATTTTAGATTTCTCAATATGTCTGTCATATCATGCGTGGAATACTTGAGACCAACAAGTTGTTAGGACCAAACTTTGATGATTGGTACATAAATTTGAGAATTGTTCTCATGCATGAAAAGCTTATTGATGTGATCGATAAGCCTGCCAAGGAAGTCCCAGACGAGGATGATGATGATGCTACCAAGATTTATCAGAAATACTTGGAAGAATGTCTTACTACTAAATGCATCATTCTCGCTTCTATGAGTTCTGAACTACAAAGGAAACATCAGGATATGGATCCAACTGCAATCATTGAACATCTTAAGAAGATGTTTGGTACACAAAGCAGGACAACTAGATACCAGCTATCTAAGGCTTTATTTGGATCCAAATTGACTGGAAACTCTCTAGTTGGACCCCATGTAAATCATATGATTGATCTTATTGTAGAACTTGAGAAGTTGGGGTGTAAACTAGGCAAAGCGCTTTCTCAAGATTTGATCTTACAGTCACTATCTGAATCCTTTTCACAATTTGTTATTAATTTCAATATGCATAAAATGGATTGTGATCTTCATGAGATTCTTAACGTGCTGATTGATTATGAGAATCAACTTGCATCTGAGAAGATGAAAGGAACTGTCATGTTGGTTGGAATCTCTTCTAAGAAGAAGAGTAAGGGTAAAAGTAAACCCAAGAAAAAGCCTACTACGCCTAAGGGTGGTGTGACCAAACCCAAAGGCAAAGAAGGCAAAGCTAACCAATCTGATGCTGTATGTTTTCATTGTAAGGAAATATGACATTGGAAGAGAAAATGCAAGGAGTATCTTGCAACTTTAAAGGACAATAAACAAGGTAAGCCTTTGATGAAAAATGCTTTCAAAGTTTCTTTAACTACTACTATTTCTTTATTGTGGGTATTAGATACTGGAAGTGGTTATAACATCTGCAATATGTTGCAGGGGTTCCAAATAAGTAGAAGGTTGAAGAAAGGAGAAGTTAATCTACAAGTTGGAAATGGTGCAAAAGTTGCGGCCGTAGCTGTAGGGTCAATTTCTTTAGTAATCCCTACGGACAAAGTACTTATGTTGGATGATTGTTATTACGTTCTTAACTTTGTTTCGAACATAATTTCAGCTTCTATGTTAGACAAACGTGGTTTTCGCATTAATATAGGCAATGGTATTTGCTCTATTTATTATAGTGGTAATTTATATGTGAATGGCTATCTCCAACATGATGTTTATGTCTTACCTAATGTGAATGCTAATTCGATTATGCATGTTTCAAGTCTTAAGAGGAAAAGAGATGATCAAGTAAATCATACATACCTTTGGCATTGTAGGCTTGGTCATATTAGAGAGAAAAGAATTAACAAGTTTTACAAGGAACGGTACCTTGAAAAATATGATTTTGAATCATATCCAACTTGTGAATCTTGTCCCAAAGGATAAATGACCAAATCTCCATTTACTGGAAGTGGAGAAAGAGCTTCTGAATTATTGGGACTAATTCATACAGATGTTTGTGGGCCCATAAAAATTCAAGCTAGAGGTGGATATTCTTACTTCATCACCTTCACTGATGATATGTCAAGATATGGATTTGTGTATCTTATGAAACACAAATCTGAATCTTTTGAAATGTTCAAAAGGTTCTGTAGTGAAGTTGAGAAACAGACTGGTAAAAGTATCAAAGTACTAAGGTCTGATAGAGGTGGAGAATATCTTAGTGAAGATTTTACTAGATATCTCAAAGAGAATGGGATTCTCTCATAGTGGACACCTCCAAGAACACCATAACACAATGGTGTGTCTGAAAGGAGAAATTGAACCTTATTAGATATGGTGAGATCTATGATGGGGTTCGCTGATCTTCCAATAAATTTATGGGGATATGCTTTGGAAGCAGCAACATACTTACTTAATAAAGTTCCCACTAAGTCAGTCTCTACAACACCATATGAGATATGGAAAGGATGTAAGCCTAACCTTAAACACATTAAAGTTTGGGGTTGTCCAGCTTATGTTAAGAGACTATAGCCTGATAAACGTGACTCAAGATCCGATAAGTGTAGGTTCATTGGGTATCCCAAGGAAACAATGGGATATTATTTCTATCACCCTTCTGACCATAAAGTGTTTGTGGACAGAGGAGAAACCTTTCTGGAAAGGGAATTACTTTTAGAAGGAAATTATAATGGAGAAATAGAACTTGCTGAATTTCAAGAAACTAATGAATCAACACAATATAAAGATCATGAGACCCAAGTTGAAGAACCTTTATTGGATGTTTTGAAGTTGCCAAGGAAGTTGACATCTTTAACGGTTGAAGTTCAAGAACTAAATGTAGTTCAAGAACAGGTTAATGAACCAGTTTTAAAAAAATTAAACACTAACCAAATCCAATACGAGGGGAACAGGTTGTACAAGTACCTCTTAGAAGGTCAACATGAGAACGTCATGTACCGACTAGATTAAACCTAATTGTACAAGATGATGTATCAAATGAGGATGATCATAATGATAATGACCCTAAGATCTATGAAGAGGCTATACAAAGTGCTGATTATGAGAAATGACAAAAGGCCATGGAATCCGAAATGGAATCCATGAAGGAAAATAAAGTATGGACTTTAGATGAACCTTCAAAGGATATAAAACATATTGGTTGTAAATGGGTTTTTAAGAAAAATATTGGAGCAGACAGAAAGGTAGAGACCTACAAAGCCCGTCTTGTTGCCAAGGGATATCATCAGAAAGAAGGAGTCGACTATGACGAGACTTTCTCTCCCGTGGCAATGCTCAAATCAATTCGGATTTTGCTTGCTATAGTAGCATACTATGATTGTGAAATATGGAAAATGGATGTGAAAACAGCTTTCCTTAATGGTGAGCTAGAAGAGGGTGTGTACATGACACAACCTGAAGGTTTCACATCTTCGTCTAATCATAATAAAATTTGCAAGCTACAAAGATCCATTTATGGACTAAAGCAAGCTTCTCGAACTTGGAATATTCGCTTTAACAAGGCAATTGAAAAGTTCAATTTTGTTAGATGCGAAGAAGAACCTTGTGTGCACAAAAGGGTTAGTGGGAGCACAATTATATTCTTAGGGTTGTATGTTGATGATATATTGCTCATAGAGAATGACATACCGGTGTTGCAAAGTACCAATATTTGGCTATCTGAACAGTTCTCCATGAAAGACTTGGGAGAAGCAGCTTATATATTAGGAATAAAGATCTATAAAGGTAGATCTAGGAAACTGCTTGGACTTTTCCGGTCTTTGTACATTGATACCATCTTAAAGAGGTATAACATGGATAATTCCAAAAGAGGCTATCTACCAATTGGCACTGCAATTACTCTTAGTAGGGATGATTGTCCTAAAACACCTGAAGAGAGAGAACGCATGAGTAGGATCCCATACGCTAGTGCAGTGGGAGCTATCATGTATACCATGACATGTACACGTCCTGATGTGGCCTATGCACTTGGAGTGACTAGCCGATATCAGGCTAATCCTGGTGAGGAACATCGGAAGGTGGTGAAGACCATTCTTAAGTACTTAAGAAGGACTAAAGACCAATTCCTCATGTATAGAGATTCTGAGTTGAAACTTGAAGGTTATATTGATGCAAGTTTCTCTTCAGATAGAGATGATAGCAAATCTATTTCTGGTTATGTATTCACCTTAAATGGTGGTGCTGCGAGTTGGAAAAGTTCCAAACAAGCTACAGTAGCTGATTCAGTGACTGAAGCAGAATATATAGCAGCTAGTGAAGCTGCTAAGGAAGCTGTATGGATGAAAAGTTCTTAACTGAACTTGGTGTGGTTCCTTCAATAGAAGGTGTGATTCCACTGTTGTGTGAAAATATTGGAGCCATTGCTCAAGCAAAAGAACCAAGATCACACCAAAAGTCCAAACACGTTCTGCGAAGGTATCACTTGATAAGAGAGATCATTGAACGTGGAGACGTCGAAATTCAAAAGGTTGATGTAAAGCAAAATGATGCAGACCCATTCACTAAAGCCCTTGGCTCAAAGGAGTTTGACAAACACAAGTGAAATTAGGGATGAAGTAGCGATTGGCTCTAGTGCAAGTGGGAGATTGTTAGGGATATAGTAGATATGCCCTAGATCCAATATCACATTTGATGATTTGAACATATTTTTGTGAACGTCATTTGATATAAAAATATATGGCATTTGATATTCTTTTATCATTATTATTAATTTAATAAGGTCCTTGATTAAATTTTGAGACTTGTCATCGTGATGAAGATCATGATAATGAGAGTAAATATTCTTATAATTTAATCTAAATTTTGTTCTTGATCGTAGGATTATTAATTTGGACATCAGTTATCCGGTTAGATCAATATTTATGCGATCTTCTTTATGTGATAAAGATTAGTTGATCTCATTAACTAAGTCACATATATAGATGATTCATATAGAGATATGATCACTGAACCGACTCATTGGATAATTTCTAATGGTTAGAATTACCATAAACTGTCAATAGGATATTCTCTAGAAGAATATGATGTAAGAATTTCCTTTGACCTGAGATCGTCATAGTAATTGACAAGTTATTTATTGTGCTTTGATACCAGACACCTATGGCCCTAGGTCAATAGTTGAAAGGATATTGGGTATGATTAAATGCTTGTAGAATTAGTGATTGATCAAGATGGAATCTGTCAACTCTTGATAATGAGTTTAAGCTGCATGTTGTCATGAATTATAAACGACCAAATTAAGACCTTGGCCAGGGAAATTGAATGAAAGAAGAAAAGAGTTTCTTAGATCATTCAATGGTCAATTATATTTGACATGAACACATAGTTGGTCGCCTATTTGGATTTGACAGTTGAACCATATCCTAGGGTGATCCAGAGCTATAAGGATAGAAGAAATTACTACATTATTCTTCTACTGGTTCTTGAGAATAAATTGTATACTTCACTATATCCGGTCGTTAAGGAGTGTTGCTAGACGCCACCTTGATTAGTATATTGATATGATCAATTCACTACAGGTTTAGTATTGAACCAATGGGGTCGTACACTAACGAGTGTTCTGATCTTTGCTAAAAGATTAATTAACTTATTATTTGACAATTGAATTAAAGAATTTTATTAGTCAAAATAAATAAAGTTATTGGTCCAAATCAAATATTATTATATTCTTGCTAGCATAGATGATATAATTAATATTGTAAATAAATTAAAGTTTTCTATTTGGAATAGAAAATTAAATTACATCTCTTGGTTAAAATATATATGTGATATATAATTAATACTTATTTTATATAAAAGATGTTATATAAAATATTAATGAAAGAATTATAAGTTGAATCCAATTTTGAATTGGATCAACTGGAAAGTCCATAAAGACACGTCTGCCACCTCACTTCCATTTAGAATGAGATTCATAATTCTCTTTATATGGAAGTATTATACTCCATATGTCATTAGAATTGCACGTGAAGTCATAGCCTTAATTAACCTGTTCCTACCCTATTTGGAAAAGGTTTATAACTAAGGTATATGTCAGTATATATATACATTAAGGCTTCATGTAGGAGGAAGAGAGTGAATGAAAGAGAAGGTCACAACATAAGAGATACGTTGCTGACGAAGAAATTATCTTCTTGTCTTGCTGCTACTACGCTGAAAGTTTTTGAGAAAATTCTTAGCATAGTATTTTGTTCAATTTACTCGCGGGTTTCATTGATCAAAGAGTTGATAGCAAGGATCGGTCTCGGTGTGGATACGCATAGAGTCTTCGGACTATTGAAGAAATTTTGAAACGAGACTCTCTTCACCAGGTACGTCTAAGATCCGATCTTTGACATGTAAATAAAATTTTAAACACAAAAAGTTCTGCCTAGGATTGTTATTGTCTTCCGCTGCGTGTTTCGAACACCTATATGCAATCCTACAGTGGTATCAGAGCCATGGTTTCTCGTGTCTAAAATTTATTTACGAGATATTTTTAATATTATATTTGAAGAGTTCCAACCATAATACATCTCAATTTTTGAAAATTTTTGAAAGTTTACCACCTCATGTTATTTTTATTAAGAATAAAATTATGTCAAAATATTAGTAAAACCTCAATTGCATGTGATGAATTGAAAACGCTTTTGAAGTTTTTTTTACTGTTATAAAACGTAAAGTTATTGTGGTATGAATTTATTTATATGTGATACATAAAGTTTCGTCCTCAACTTTTACACTATATAGGATATGTATGTTAATAGTATGTTGAATTATGTTTATTTGTCTCATGTTTGTTCTTTATATTTTAAGTTATTTATTACATGTGATATAACTTAATTTAGGACTAAGCATGTAGACAACTTGAATTAAATTCATGTGCTATACAATATTTGATCTTCATGTTATTAAAACTTGTTTTAGTAACAATTCCCTCATATTAAAATTTTAGTTCTTAAATAATAAAATATAAGATATTTTGTGATAGAGCTATCCATCAAAGTAAATAATTCTACTTATTTCTTGTTTTAAGGAGCGGCCTGACTACCAGGAGACTTATAGTTCGAGAATATGTTAAAATTATTTATTGCATTAGATGTATTGATTGAAAGAATTATTCAATTTTACACTAGACGCCTGGACTACCCGGGGAGTATAAAATTTAATAAGTTTTTTACTATCATGATGGTTGAACTCAAATATGCCAATAGGATCGACCTGACTACCAGGGGACTATTTGACATAGAGCTATTTAAGAAAATTATATAGGGATAAAACTGGTAAGAGTACCTACCTTTAAAATATATGTGAGAAACGACTTGACTTCCAAGGGGCTCATACATATTGTTAAAGGATTCCTTTACTCCAATAACAGAAATAAAGATTTCTTAAGCTATTATGTGGGTAAATTATTTAAAATAATTAGTGGAAATATCATTTAGATAAAAGTCTATGTCTTTATGATATATGCAAATATGCTATTATATTATTTCTTTTTCTTTTCTATATTTTAGATTTCTCAATATGTCTGTCATATCACTGCGTGGAATACTTGAGACCAACAAGTTGGTAGGACCAAACTTTGATGATTGGTACAAAAATTTGAGAATTGTTCTCATGCATGAAAAGTTTATTGATGTGATCGATAATCCTGCCAAGGAAGTCCTAGACAAGGATGATGATGATGCTACCAAGATTTATCAGAAATACTTGAAAAAATGTGTGATGATCTAAAAGGTCATCTTGTGTAATTTAGCAGAAACTGTCTTCTGAGGCCCCTAAATCCTTTGTTAATATCACCTCATTGTGCGTGCACAACTCGAGCGCGTGGCCGGGAAGCCTTTATGTGGAAATGTGTTGAACTGTTGAATTTATGATAATTAATGGAATAAAGTTGACTTTGATCAACATTTTTGTTAAACAGACCCGGACTCGGACCTGGACCCGTGATTTGACGGTCCCGAAGGGTCCGTAGGAATATATGGGACCTGAGCGTATGCCCGGAATCAAATTCCGAAGTCCCAAGCCCGAGAAATAAATTTTAATAAACTTTGATGTGAAATCTGTGTTACCGGGCCCGTATTATGGTTCCGGATTTCAGAACAGGTTTAATATATGTTATGTGAGTTATCTGTGAAATTTCGTGTAAAACGGACTTGAAATGACGTGGTTCGGATCGAAATTGGAATATTTGAGCTTTATGAAGTTTTAAGAAAACTCTATGAGTTTTGAGGTTTAATTCATTGTTTTGATGTTATTTTAGTGGTTTAATAAGTCGAATAATTTCGTAGGATAATTTTGGAAGTCGTGTGTATATTTGGTGTCACTCCGAGTAGTATAGGTCAGTTCGGCACATTGTTAGCGAAGTCTAGAAAACTTAAAGTTCCTAAGTTTGGTTCTTGGGGTTTGGGGGTGTGATTTTGAGTTTTAGCATTATTTTGGATTTTCCAAAGGCTCGAGCAAGTCCGTGTTATGATTTGGGACTCGTTGGTCTATTTGGACTAGGGCTCGGGTGGGCCCAGGTGCCTCCCGGGCACCTAACAGGGCTAAAAAGAAACCAGCAAACGTAGCTGCTGGTGCACCTGTTCTGCACAGTCGCAGTTGCGGGACCGCTGCTACAGTCCCTAGCATCGCAGGTGCGATTACCCAATGGCCTGGCCAATTATCGCGGGTGTGGAAAATATTCCATAGGAGCGGAGCCGCAGGTGCGGTCTCCACTCCGCAAGCGCGGGCCCAGGCTCCCCAGCCCATTTCCGCAGGCGCAAGATTTTCCTCACAGGTGCGGGACCGCTCCTGCGGTCACCGAGCTGCAGGTGCGAAAATCACTATGCAGGCAGTGTGTTTTATATACGGGTTTCAAACCCATTTTTCTCACTTCTTTCTTCTTCCTTGGGCGATTTTCCTCCATTGTTAAGGGCTAACGACCTGGTCTTCTAAGGTAAGTAAACTCTACTCAAAAATTAGCTTCATGCATGGATTCTAGCTTAATTAACTACATAAATTAGTGCAAAAATCAAGAATTTGGGTAATAACCTAGAACTTGTAACCATTTGAGAATATTTTTTGAATTGGACATGAAATCAAGTAAGAATCGTATATTAATGATCCTTAGGCTTTGGGTGAGTGTCCCCTTCGAGAATTATTGGAATCCGAGCGAGCGGGCCCGGGGTCAAATTTTGGTACTATTGGAAGAATGCTAGGAATTGTATATTTAGGCTATGGGATTGTATTAATGAGTCATTATTGATGTTAATAAGTTAATTATGTCTAGATATCGTTGTTCCGGGGTTAAATTCGAAAGGAAAGACAGTGTTAGAGGCTTGATTGCTATTTTTGGACCCGAGGTAAGTGTCTTGCCTAAATTTGGTGAGGGAATAGGTATTGTATGCTATGTTCTAAGTGTTTATCATGTGCAATGCATAGTTGAGGTGACGAGTACCTATGCATTGTGTGTCAAGCATGCCCGTGAGTCTATTTTTTATGAAATTCTTGTCCTTTACTTCCACATCTATTGTATTATGAATTTATCTCTACTTGGAAGTTGATTATTGTTGAGAATCCTCGTTGATGAACTTATGATGTAATGGTCCTATTGAGGACCCAACTGTAAAGGATATACTTGAAAAGGTTGGTTATAGCTGAGACCCTTGCCGGGCAATTTATTATGATAATGACTGATATTTTCCCTTGAGGGTGATCATGATTTGTGATTCCACTATGCTGCATTCCTTGCCATTTTGATAATTGTCATTGCATTGGTGAGGAAGAGTGTAAATCACGAAGGGTGATGCCGTTCCACGATTTACATTGGTTACATCATAATTTGCATAGTGAGGAAGAGAGTAAAAGCACGAAGGGTGATGTCGTGCTGATTGATTACTATTTATGCACGAGGGGACATTCCGTGCCATATTTAATATTGTTATGCACGAGGGGACATTCCGTGTCATATTTTATATTGTTATGCACGAGGGGACATTCACGTGCCATATTTTATATTGTTATGCACGAGGGGACGTTCCGTGCCGTGATTGTGATGTNTTATATTATATTGTTATGCACGAGGGGACATTCCGTGCCATATTTGCTATCCCTTACCCCCAACATATTCTTCCCCATAATTGTTTTCTTGTTTAGTTTCTACTATACTATTGAACTGCACAGGGACAATTTGTTGTTGTGTCCTAGCCTCGTCACTACTTCGGCCGAGGTTAGGCTCGGCACTTACTCAGTACATGGGGTCGGTTGTACTGATGCTACACTGCACATCTTATTGTTGTGCAGATCCCGCACTCGGACCCAGTGGACAGCATTGAGGGAGTCTCCTTCAGTCCACCCTAGAGGCCTCAAGGTATACCGCTGACGTTCGTGGGCCTTGGCGTCTCTCCTATCCCTAGTTCTTCATTTCTATCTTGTCTTTCCTCTAGTTTTCAGAGACAGTCTTGTATTTCCTTTCAGACTTTGTATTTAGCACTCCTATAGACAGTTCGTGAGTTTGTGACTCCAAGTTTTGTGGGAATTATTACGTCGTTGTATTATGTTGTCTTTACTTAGCTTTGAAACTTTATCTATTTACGCTGTTAAATTGTGAACTATTTTTAGCTTATTCTATTAATTTCGGTGTTATCATGTTAGTTTAACTGTACACGTTGGCTTGTCTGGCGGGTTCAACGTTAGACGCCATCACGGCCCGAAGGTGGGATTTCGGGTCGTGACAAGTTGGTATCAGAGCGCTAGGTTGCTTAGGTCTCACAACTCACGGACAACTTGGTAGAGTCTGAGGGATCAGTATGGAGACGTCTGTATTTATCCCCCAGAGGTTGCAAAGTTAGGAATAACTGCACATTTCTTCATCTCCATCCTACGAATTTATTCTATCATTGATGATTGAACTTGCCTACTCTTGTCCTCTCACTAATCTCGACAACACGCGAAGCGTCTACAACCGAACAAGAGAGGAAGCCCTAGTGGCAGCTACGATCAAGGGAAGAGACAGAAGCAGAGCGCAGTCTAAGGCTCGAACATCAGCATTTATTGTACAGTCTCAAATGGATCTAGATGCGGAGGTTCTAGCTCGGTCAATATATGTTGAACTAGTTCAGATTACGGAAGGATTTATAGCTACTCCATGGTTGCATGATGCACTAGTCCGTTTATTGAGGTTGGACAAGTTACCAAACAAGTTCCACTCCATTTCAGTGGTATATCTTTTGAAGACCTAGATGATTTTCTTGACCGCTTCCATGAAGTATTGCGCACCATGGGAATAAGTGTAAAGCAACGGGGTTGATTTATATGAGCTGTGAAGTTTAACATCATGGATTATCAGGTATTATGACCTATGATTTCGTGCCACGTGGGGGGAGGGGTCCACTATCAAGGAATAGATTGCGAGGCCGCGTGTCATATCGGTTGTGGCTTGGAATGTATAAGGTCGGGGATTTTTGCAAGAGATAAAGCTTGGAAATTTGGTATGTCTACCTCCTTGATAACCCTATACCTCAGTACCAGAGGAGTTATTCAAACAACTTGAAGTCTACAAAAGTCTACTCAGCGTGGAAGTCACGGCTGCGTCAGGTCATTCGACGGTGTCAGAATATGCCATCAGGTTCGATAAGTTAACCCGTCATCCTCCTATGTTGGTTCGTATAGCCAGAGGGCGAGTCCCCAGAATCATTAAAGGACTCAAAAATGATTGTAAATTTTGGAAGAATCAGGGCAGGATGATACTTTATGTCGGCTAGTGGTAGAAATTGCCCTAGACTTGGGAGAGTCATATTTCATCCGAACACTCAGGCTGCGTGCCCCCTTTCAGCTACAACTCAGCTTCATAACCACCTGGGGAGATAGGAGTCGGAATGTCGGAAGTGGAGGTTAGATTCCTAGAGGTGGAGACCTAGTCTGTTGATACATTTTCTATGGTATGGATGAGGTCGTTATATTACATGATTTCATTAAATGAAAAATCTCTAATTATTATAAAGTGATGATTTTCCGAACATAATTCGGTTATGCTTATCTAATAAAATTCTTCTAATATGCTCCTCTTTCGGGTGAGCTTCGTAACTCAAAAATCTACTTATGTAAATACGTCTATTGAGAAATTCTATGGGAATAACTGTGTTTACCATTACGTGTTGAAATTTTTCTTAACGAAAAATATTTAAATGAAGGAAATGGTATGTTGCGAGTGGCACGATATGCATCTTACTTGTGATTCAGAATCGAGGACGAGATCCTCGCGTGATAAAATGATTTGGTATCCGGACTTCGAGCCGCGGTGGAAGTTATGTAAGGATGAGATCCTTGTGATGGAAATTCTTGTGTTTAAATTTTACAAGTTTACTATAAGTACTGGTAGGAAGTCATGATTGTTAAAGACATGTATAAAAATAGGAGTAATAATAATAATATTAATAAATAAATAAATAAACTAATTAACCATTTGTGCGTAATTTGCTAAATTCGTGCTATGATTATGGAGCCTTAACTTAGAACGTAGGTGCCCGCTCCAGGTGGCGTTAGATGAGGCACGTTATTTTGGGTAATTATGAGGTCTTCAAGCATCATATCTCGATATCAGTATTGTGAAGGAATTGGAGGAACAGTTACAGGATTTGTTGGGTAAAGACTTCGTTAGGCCTAATGTTTCTCCTTGGGGTTCTCCAGAATTGTTTGTTAAGAAGAAAGATGGCTCAATGAATATGTGTATTGACTACCGGCAATTGAACAAGGTTACTATTAAGAATAAGTGTCATTTGCCGAGGATTGACGATTTATTAGACCAGCTTCAGGGTGCTACAGTGTTCTCCAAGATTGATTTGAGATCTGGGTACCATCACCTGAGGATTAGGGCATCTGATGTCCTTAAGTCAGCCTTTCTCACTCGTTATGGGCATTATGAGTTGTTGGTGATGTCATTCGGGCTGACGAATGCCCCTGTTGCTTTTATGGAGTTGATGCACCGAGTGTTCAGGCCTTATTTGGACTCATTCATGATTGTTTTCATTGATGACATATTGGTATACTCTCGCAGCCGAGAGGAGCATGAGCAGCACCTTAGAGTCGTCCTTCAGACTTTGAGGGATAGTCAGTTGTATGCCAAATTCTCCAAGTGTGAGTTTTGGTTGAGTTCAGTTGCATTTCTAGGCCATGTGGTATCGTCAGAGGGTGTTCAGGTGGATCCCAGGAAGATTTCAGCAGTCAGAGATTGGCCTAGACCCACCTCAGCTACAGAGATCCGGAGTTTCTTGGGCTTAGCAGGTTATTATCGCCGGTTTGTGGATGGCTTTTCATCTATTGCAGCCACGATGACTAGGTTGACTCAGAAGAGTGCTCAGTTCAGGTGGTCTGAGGAGTGCAAGACGATCTTTCAGAAGCTCAAGACAGCTTTGACCACGGCTCCAGTGTTGGTTTTGCCCACATGTTCAGGATCGTATACTATGTATTATGATGCTTCACGGGTTGGGCTTGGTGTAGTGTTGATGCAGGATGGAAAGGTTATAGCCTATGCTTCTCGTCAGTTGAAGGTCCATGAGAAGATCTATCCATTTCATTACTTGGAGTTAGCCGCTATTGTGCATGCATTGAAGATTTGGAGGCGTTACTTGTATGGTGTGCCATGTGAGGTGTTCACGGATCATAAGAGCTTACAGTATTTGTTTAAATAGAAGGAGTTGAACATGAGACAGAGGAGATGGCTAGAGTTGCTGAAGGATTATGATATTACCATTCTTTATCATCCGGGGAAGGCCAATGTGGTGGCCGATGATTTGAGCCGGAAGTCAGCTAGAATGGGTAGTCTTGCCTATTTATCATTCAAAGAGCAACCTCTTGCTTTGGATGTTTAGGCGTTAGCCAACCGATTTGTGAGATTGGAGGTTTCTGAGACTGGCAGTGTTTTGGCCCATACCGTAGCCCGTTCTTCCTTATATGACCGTATTCGGTCCAGGCAGTATGATGATCGCCATTTATGTTTTCTTAGAGATAGAGTCAGGCACGGAGATGCCAAGAAGGTTACGGTTGATGTTGAGGGAGTTTTGAGGATGCAAGGACGGATTTGTGTACCTGATGTGGATGGTATTCGTGAGTTGATACTATAGGAGGCCCACAGTTCCCGATATTCCATTCATCTAGGCGCCGCAAATATGTACTATTGTGGCAGCATTATTGGTGGCGTAGAATGAAGAAGGATATTGTAGCTTATGTAGCTCGGTGCTCGAATTGTCAGCAGGTTAAGTACGAGCACCAGAGGCCCGGTGGTTTGATGCAGCAGATTCAGCTTCCCAAGTGGAAGTGGGAGCGTATCACCATGGACTTTGTAGTTGGATCCCACAGACTCGGAGGATGTTTGATGCAGTATGGGTCGTTGTGGATAGGCTGACCAAGTCAACACACTTCATTCCAGTATCAGTTTTGTATTCAACAGGGAAGTTGGCAAGGATCTATATGAGAGAGATTGTTAGACTGCATGGTTGCCCATATCCATTATATCAGACCGAGGTACTCAGTTTACCTCCCATTTCTGGAGAGTATTTCAGCGGGAGTTGGGCACCCAGATTGCTGTGAGCACCGCATTTCATCCTCAGACGGACGGGCAGTCCGAGCGCACTATTCAGATTTTGGAGGATATGTTGCGAGCTTGTGTTATTGACTTTGGAGGTTCATGGGACCAGTTCTTGCCTTTAGCTGAGTTTGCCCACAACAACAACAACTATCAATCGAGCATTCATATGGCTCTGTATGAGGCATTATATGGTAGACGGTGTCGGTCTCCAGTCGGATGGTTTGAGCCGTGAGAGGCTAGATTGTTGGGTTCTGAGTTAGTCCAGGATGCCTTGGACAAGGTGAAGATCATTCAGGATAGACTTCGTACAGCTCATTCAAGGCAGAAGAGTTATGTGGATCGCAGAGTTCGAGATTTGGCATTTATGATAGGCGACCGGGTATTTCTTCAAGTGTGGCCCATGAAGGGCGTGATGAGATTCAGAAAGAATGGCAAGTTGAGCCCTAGGTACATTGGTCCATTTGAGATGTTGGACAAGGTAGGAGAGGTGGCCTACAGACTTGCCTTGCCACCTAGTTTGTCAGCCGTGCATCCAGTATTTCACGTATCTATGCTCCGGAGGTATATTCTTCAGTGGTGTCCAATTGGACAGGGATTTGTCTTATGAGGAGGAGCCCGTAGCCATATTAGATCGGCAGGTGCGACAGTTGAGATCAAAGAGTTATCCTTCGGTTCGTGTTCAGTGGAGAGGTCAGCCTGTTGAGGCAGCTACTTGGGATTCCGAGCCCGATATAGGAGCCGTTATCCCCACCTTTTCCCCGATTCAGGTAATTTTCTATGTCCGTTCGAGGACGAACAGTTGTTTTAGAGGTGGAGATTGTGATGACCCAAAAGGTCATCTTGGGTAATTTAGCAGAAACTGTGTTCTGAGGCCCTGAAAGCCTCTGTTAATCTCACCTCGTTGTGCGTGCACAACCCGAGTGCGTAACCGGGAAGCCTTTATGTGGAAATGTGTTAAACTGTTGAATTTATGATAATTAATGGAATAAAGTTAACTTTGGTCAACATTTTTGGTAAACGGACCCGAACCCGTGATTTGACAGTCCCGTAGGGTCCGTAGGAAAATATGAGACCTGGGCGTATGCCTGGAATCAAATTTCGAGGTCCCAAGCCCGAGAAATGAATTTTTATAGAAAATTATTTTCTGAAAATAAGAAAGACTTTTGAAAATGAACATTGATGTGAAATCTGTGTTACCGGGCCCGTATTATGGTTCCGAAGCCCGGAACAAGTTTAATATATGTTATGTGAGTTATCTGTGAAATTTGGTGTAAAACGGACTTGAAATGACGTGGTTCGGATCGAAATTGGAATATTTGAGCTTTATGAAGTTTTAAGAAAACTCTATGAGTTTTGAGGTTTAATTCATTGTTTTGATGTTATTTTAGTGGTTTAATTAGTCGAATGAGTTCGTAGGATGATTTTGGAAGTCGTGTGTATATTTGGTGTCATTCCGAGTAGTATAGGTCAGTTCGGCACGTTGTTAGCAAAGTGTAGAAAACTTAAAGTTCCTAAGTTTGGTTCTTGGGATTTGGGTGTGTGATTTTGAGTTTTAGCATTGTTTTGGGTGTTCCAAAGACTCGAGCGAGTCCATGTTGTGATTTGGGACTCGGTTGTCTATTTGGACTAGGGTTCAGGTGGGCCCAGGTGCCTTCCGGGCACCTAACGGGGCTAAAAACAAAACAGCAAACATAGCTGCTGGTAAACCTGTTCTGGTGTGACTGTAGGTGCGGTTGCCCAGTCGCAGATGCGGGACCGCTCATGCGGTCCCCAGCATCGGAGGTGCGATTACCCAATGGCCTGGCCAATTATTGCGGGTGCGGAAAATATTCCGTAGGAGTGGAGCCGCAGGTGCGGTCTCCACTCCGCAGGCGCGGGCCCAGGCTCCCCAGCCCTTTTTCGCAGGCACGGGATTTTCCTCGCAGGTGCGGGACCGCTCCTGCAGTCCCCGAGCCGCAGATGCGGAAATCACTGTGCAGGCAGTGTGTTTTATATACGGGTTTCAAACCCATTTTTCTCATTTCTTTCTTCTTCCTTGGGAGATTTTCATCCATTGTTAAGGGCTAACGACCTGGTCTTCTAAGGTAAGTGAACTCTACTCAAAAATTAGCTTCATGCATGGATTCTAGCTTAATTAACTACATAATTAGTGCAAAAATCAAGAATTTGGGTAATAACCTAGAATTTGTAACCATTTGAGAATTTTCTATGAATTGGCCATGAAATCAAGTAAGAATCGTATATTAATGATCCTTATGCTTTGGGTGAGTGTCCCCTTCGAGAATTATTGTAATCCGAGCGAGCGGGCCCGGGGTCGAATTTTGGTATTATTGGAAGAATGCTAGGAATTGTATATTTAGGCTATGGGATTGTATTAATGAGTCATTATTGATGTTAATAAGTTAATTATGTCAAGATATCATTGTTCCGGAGTTAAATTCGAAAGTAAAGGCGGTGTTAGAGGCTTGATTGCTATTTTTGGACCATGATTTACATTGATTACATCATAATTTGCATAGTGAGGAAGAGAGTAAAAGCGCGAAGGGTGATGCCGTGCTGATTGATTATTATTTATGCACGAGAGGACATTCCGTGACATATTTCATATTGTTATGCACGAGGGGACATTCCGTGCCATATTTTATATTGTTATGCACGAGGGGACATTCTGTGCCATGTTTGATATTGTAATGCACGAAGGGACATTCCGTGCCATATTTCCTATTGTTATGCACGAGGGGACATTCCGTGTCATATTTTATATTGTTATGCACGAGGGGACATTCCGTGCCATCTTTTATACTAGTTATGCACGAGGGGACATTCCGTGCCATATTTCATATTGTTATGCACGAGGGGTCCGTGCCATATTTTATATTGTTATGCACGAGGGGCATGCCATGCCGTTTCTATTCACTGTTTAAATTGTGTTGTCAATCCTCGTTATTATTTTCGAATATTTTAGACAGTTGTTTTCATTTCCGTCATTTCAGTATTTGCTATCCCTTACCCCTAGCATGTTCTTACCTGTAATTGTATTCTTGTTTAGTTTCTACTATACTATTGAACTGCACAGGTACAATTTGTTGTCGTGTCCTAGCCTCGTCACTACTTCGGCCGAGGTTAGGCTCGACACTTACTCAGTACATGGAGTCGGTTGTACAGATGCTACACTGCACATCTTATTGTTGTACAGATCCCGCACTCGGACCCAGTGGACATCGTTGAGGGAGTCTCCTTCAGTCCACCCCAGAGGCCTCAAGGTATACCGCTGACGTTCATGGGCCTTGGCGTCTCTCCTATCCCTAGTTCTTCATTTCTGTCTTGTCTTCCCTCTAGTTTTCAGAGACAGTCTTATATTTCCTTTCATACTTTGTATTTAGCACTCCTATAGACAGTTCGTGAGTTTGTGACTCCAGGTTTTGGGGGAATTATTGTGACTTTGGCTTGTCTGGCGGGTTCAACGTTAGACGCCATCACGGCCTGAAGATGGGATTTCAGGTCGTGACAGACTGCCTTACTACTAAATGCATCATTCTCGCTTCTATGAGTTCTGAACTACAAAGGAAACATCAGGATATGGATCCAATTACAATCATTGAACATCTTAAGAAGATGTTTGGTACACAAAGCAGGACAGCTAGATACCAGCTATCTAAGGCTTTATTTGGATCCAAATTGACTGGAAACTCTCCAGTTGGACCCCATGTAAATCATATGATTGATCTTATTGAAGAACTTGAGAAGTTGGAGTGCAAACTGGGGAAAGAGCTTTCTCAAGATTTGATCTTACAATCACTATCTGAATCCTTTTCACAATTTGTTATTAATTTCAATAAGCATAAAATGGATTGTGATCTTCATGAGATGCTTAACATGCTGATTGATTATGAGAATCAACTTGCATCTGAGAAGATGAAAGGAACTGTCATGTTGGTTGGAAACTCTTCTAAGAAGAAGGGTAAGGGTAAAAGTAAACCCAAGAAAAAGCCTACTACGCCTAAGGGTGGTGTGACCAAACCCAAAGGCAAAGTAGGCAAAGCTGACCAATCTGATGTTGTATGTTTCCATTGTAAGGAAATAGGACATTGGAAGAGAAACTGCAAGGAGTATCTTGCAACTTTAAAGGACAAGAAACAAGGTAACACTTTGATGAAAAATGTTTTCAAAGTTTCTTTAACTACTACTATTTCTTCATTGTGGGTATTAGATACTGGCAGTGGTTATAACATCTGCAATATGTTGCAGGGGTTGAAAATAATTAGAAGGTTGAAGAAAGGAGAAGTTAATCTACAAGTTGGAAATGGTGCAAAAGTTGCGGCCGTAACTGTAGGATTAATTTCTTAAGTAATGCCTACGGGCAAAGTACTTATGTTGGATGATTGTTATTACGTTCCTAAATTTGTTTCGAACATAATTTCAGCTTCTATGTTAGACAAACGTGGTTTTCGTATTAATATAGGCAATGGTATTTGCTCTATTTATTATAGTGGTAATTTATATGTGAATGACTATCTCCAACATGATGTTTATGTCTTACCTAATGTGAATGCTAATTTGATTATGCATGTTTCAAGTCTTAAGATGAAAAGAGATGATCAAGTAAATCATACATACCTTTGGCATTGGAGGCTTGGCCATATTGGAGAGAAAAGAATTAACAAGTTGTACAAGGAAAGGTACCTTCACAAATATGATTTTGAATTATATCCAACTTGTGAATCTTGTCTCAAAGGAAAAATGACCAAATCTCCATTTACTGGAAGTGGAGAAAGAGCTTCTGAATTATTGGGACTAATTCATACAGATGTTTGTGGGCCCATGAAAATTCAAACTAGAGGTGGATATTCTTACTTCATCACCTTCACTGATGATATGTCAAGATATGGATTTGTGTATCTTATGAAACACAAATCTGAATCTTTTGAAATGTTCAAAAGGTTCCGTAGTGAAGTTGAGAAACAGACTGGTAAAAGTATCGAAGTACTAAGGTCTGATAGAGGTGGAGAATATGTTAGTGAAGATTTTACTAGATATCTCAAAGAGAATGATATTCTCTCATAGTGGACACCTCCAAGAACACCACAACACAATGGTGTGTCTGAAAGGAGAAATCAAACCTTATTAGATATGGTGAGATCTATGATGGGGTTCACTGATCTTCCAATAAATTTATGGGGATATGCTTTGGAAGCATCAACATACTTACTTAATAAAGTTCCCACTAAGTCAGTCTCTACAACACCATATGAGATATGGAAAGGATGTAAGCCTAACCTTAAACACATTAAAGTTTGGGGTTGTCCAGCTTATGTTAAGAGACTACAGTCTGATAAACTTGACTCAAGATCTGATAAGTGTAGGTTCATTGGGTATCCCAAGGAAACAATGTGATATTATTTCTATCACCCTTCTGACCATAAAGTGTTTATGGCCAGAGGAGCAACCTTTCTGGAAAGGGAATTTCTTTTAGAAGAAAATTATAATGGAGAAATAGAACTTGCTGAAGTTCAAGAAACTAATGAATCAACACAATATAAAGATCATGAGACCCAAGGTGAAGAACCTTTATTGGATATTTTGAAGTTTCCAAGGAAGTTGACATCTTCAATGGTTGAAGTTCAAGAACTAAATGTAGTTCAAGAACTAGATGTAGTTCAAGAACAGGTGAACCAGTTCCAAAACAAATTAAACACTAACCAAATCCAATACGAGGGGAACAGGTTGTGCAAGTACCTCTTATAAAGTCAACACGAGAACGTCATGTACCGACTAGATTAAATCTAATGGTACAAGTGATGTATCAAATGAGGATGATCATAATGATGATGACCCTAAGACCTATGAAGAGGCTATACAAAGTTCTGATTATGAGAAATGGCAAAAGGCCATGGAATCCGAAATGGAATCCATGAAGGAAAATGAAGTATGGACTTTAGTTGAACCTTCAAAAGATATAAAACCTATTGGTTGTAAATGGGTTTTAAGAAAAATATTGGAGCAGACGGAATGGTAGAGACCTACAAAGCCCGTCTTGTTGCCAAGGGATATCGTCAGAAAGAAGGAGTCGACTATGACGAGACTTTCTCTCCCGTGGCAATGCTCAAATCAATTCGGATTTTTCTTGCTATAGCAACATACTATGATTATGAAATATGGCAAATGGATGTGAAAAAAACTTTCCTTAATGGTGAGCTAGAATAGGATGTGTACATGACACAACCTGAAGGTTTCACATCTTCGTCTGATCATAATAAAATTTGCAAGCTACAAAGATCTATTTATGGACTAAAGCAAGCTTCTCGAAGTTGGAATATTCTCTTTAACAAGACAATTGAAAAGTTCAATTTTATTAGATGCGAAGAAGAACCTTGTGTGTACAAAAGGGTTAGTGGGAGCACAATTATATTCTTAGGGTTGTATGTTGATGAAATATTGCTCATAGGGAATGACATACCGGCGTTGCAAAGTATCAAGATTTGGCTATCTGAACAGTTCTCCATGAAAGACTTGGGAGAAGCAGCTTATATATTAGGAATAAAGATCTATAAAGGTAGATCTAGGAAACTGCTTGGACTTTTCCAGTCTTTGTACATTGATACCATCTTAAAGAGGTATAACATGGATAATTCCAAAAGAGGCTATCTACCAACTGGCACTGGAATTACTCTTAGTAGGGAGGATTGTCCTAAAACACCTGAAGAGAGAGAACGCATGAGTAGGATCCCATACGCTAGTGCAGTAGGAGCTATCATGTATACCATGACATGTACACGTCCTGATGTGGCTTATGCACTTGGAGTGACTAGCCGATATCAGACGAATCCTGGTGAGGAACATTGGAAGGTGGTGAAGACCATTCTTAAGTACTTAAGAAGGACTAAAGAATTCCTCATCTATGGAGATTCTGAGTTGAAACTTGAAGGTTATACTGATGCAAGTTTCTCTTCAGATAGAGATGATAGAAAATCTATTTCTGGTTATGTATTCACCTTAAATGGTGGTGCAGTGAGTTGGAAAAGTTCCAAACAAGCGACAGTAGCTGATTCAGTGACTGAAGCAAAATATATATCAGCTAGTGAAGCTGCTAAGGAAGCTGTATGGATGAAAAAGTTCTTAACTGAACTTGGTGTGGTTCCTTCAATAGAAGGTGCGGTTCCACTGTCGTGTGACAATATTGGAGCCATTGCTCAAGCAAAAGAACCAAGATCACACCAAAAGTCCAAACACGTTCTGCGAAGATATCACTTGATAAGAGATATTATTGAACGTGGAGACGTCGAGATTCAAAAGGTTGATGGAAAGGAAAATGCTGCAGACCCATTCACTAAATCCCTTGGCGCAAAGGAGTTTGACAAGCACAAGTGGAAATTGGGGATGAAGTACAAGAGCGATTGGCTCTAGTGCAAGTGGGAGATTGTTAGGGATATAATAGATATGCCCTAGATCCAATATCACATTTGATGATTTGAACATATTTTTGTGAACGTCATTTGATATAAAAATATATGGCATTTGATATTCTTTTATCATTATTATTAATTGCTTGATTAATTTAATAAGGTCCTTGATTAAATTTTGAGACTTGTCATCATGATGGAGATCATAATAATGAGAGTAAAGTTTCTTATAATTTAATCTAAATTTTGTTCTTGATCGTAGGATTATTAATTTGGACACTAGTAATCCGGTTAGATCAATATTTATGTGATCGTTTTTATGTGATAAAGATTAGTTGATCTCATTAGCTAAGTCACATAGATAGATGATGCATATAGAGATATGATCATTGAACCGACTCATTGGATAATTCCTAATGGTTAGAATTACCATAAACTGTCAATAGGATATTCTCTTGAAGAATGTGATGTAAGAATTTCCTTTGACCTGAGATCNAGTATGATTAAATGCTTGTAGAATTAGTGATTGATCAAGATAGAATCTGTCAACTCTTAGTAATGAGTTTAAGCTCCATGTTGTCATGAATTATAAACGACTAAATTATGACCTTGGCCAAATGAAAGAAGAAAAGAGTTTCTTAGATCATTCAATGGTCGATTATATTTGACATGAACACATAGTTGGTCGCCTATTTGGATTTGACAGTTGAACCATATCCTAGGGTGATCCAGAGCTATAAGGACAGAAGGAATTACTACATTATTCATCTACTGGTTCTTGAGAGTAAATTGTATACTTCATTCTATCCGGTCGTTAAGGAGTGTTGCTAGACGCCACCCTTGATTAGTATATTGATATGATCAATTCACTACCGGTTTTGTATTGAACCTATGGGGTCGCACACTAACGAGTGTTCTGATCTTTGCTAAAGGATTAGTTAACTTATTATTTGACAATTGAATTAAAGAATTTTATTAGTCAAAATAAATAAAGTTATTGGTCCAAATGAAATATTATATTCTTTACTAGCATAGAGGATATAATTAATATTGTGAATAAATTGAAGTTTTCTATTTGGAATAGAAAATTAAATTATATCTCTTGGTTAAAATATATATGTGATATATAATTAATACTTATTTTATATAAAAGATGTTATATAAAATATTAATGAAAGAATTATAAGTTGAATCCAATTTTGAATTGGATCAACTGGAAAGTCCATAAAGACACGTCTGCCACCTCACTTCCATTTAGAATGTGATTCATAATTCTCTTTATATGGAAGTATTGTACTCCATATGTCATTGGAATTGCACGTAAAGTCATTGCCTTAATTAACTTGTTCCTACCCTATTTGGAAAAGGTTAGTAACTAAGGTATATGTCAGTATATATATACATGAAGGCTTCACGTAGGAGGAAGAGAGTGAATGAAAGAGAAGGTCACAAAATAAGAGATACGTTGCTGACGAAGAAATTGTCTTCTTGTTTTGCTGCTACTACGCTGAAAGTTTTGGAAAAAATTCTCAGCATAGTATTTTGTTCAATTTACTCGCAGGTTTCATTGATCAAAGAGTTGATAGCAAGGATCAGTCTCGGCGTGGATACACATAGAGTCTTCGCACTATCGAAGAAATTTTGAAACAAGACTCTCTTCACCAGGTACGTCTAAGATCCGATCTTTGACATGTAAATAAAATTTTAAACACGAAAAGTTCTACCTAGAATTGTTATTATCTTCCGCTGCGTATTTCGAACACCTATATGCAATCCTACGAATGCATCGTTTCGTAGTTTTGAAGGACGTCAGGTGGAGGATATTCAAGTTATGAAGGTGGACATTCAAATGGCCCTTAAAGGTTTTGGCAGAGATCTTTGAATAGGTAAGTCATACTCGGGATATATACATATAGTATATTGAGAGGGCAGTAGATGGAGTTTGAACAAAGATTGGGTATTCCCGAAAGATCAATAAGCTAAACGTAGAAGATTATAAATGAAAGCTCAATTCCTACCGTATACTCTCTTTTGCTTTTTGAGCTAAGGAATCATATTCCTATCTCTGATCTTACAACTGCAAACTGCTAGCTTTCCATCTTGAATCAATTGAATTGGATAAAGTTGATGGTTTTAAGCAATACATATGTATGTTTAAGAAACAAATGGCAAACTAAAATTGAAGAACTAACAAGATTTTGATATTACTTTTAACTCTAATTCAGTTAGTTCCTATGTTGCTCGGACTCTCAAAGTGCTGCGGATTCTCCAAAAATGCATTAAATTTGGAGGATTCGACACGCACCCAACAACATTTTTGAAGAGTCCGAGTAATATAGGTTGGTTCATTTGAGTACTCCTTTTGAGTTGATGGAAATATCTGTTTTTGTTCTTTGTATAGTTGAAGATACGTTGTTTGACTGGCACAACGATCTCCAATTAGAATGGATTGAGTCTATAACTATATTAAGAGGGTAAAGTGGGTGCTTGTTTGAAAGGTTGTTGGTGTCTTTATTGAGATACGATGCGAATGAAACGCCTACAGCACAAACAATATATAAATATTAGTAAATCAGTCTTCTGTGAATATTCACTGCAGCTGCCCAGGATTACTTTTTCAAGAGGATTTTGTTTTAAATCTGCAATATTAGCTACTATTCGAGTTTGAGGCAGAGAGCAGCCTAATGATATTATACGACAAGTCCATGAAAATTTGGAGATTTTTATAAATTTACTGTGTTTGTTTTAACCAAAGATATCCAGTAGAGTTCTTCTATTTTTCAAATTGATAGTTTGTTATCAAAAGACTCTTCTAAAATCTGTTTTGTACGCTCAATATGTTTATTTGCAGCACTGGAGATGGAGGTGCTACGGACTGAAAATACAGTCATTCACTAAAGTTAGAGGCTATGCAATACTCTTATCCTGTCTTTATCTTACAGTTCTTTTGGATTTTAGATTTCAAGTTTTAAGTTTCAAAATTGTATGACTTCATTATGTTTCAAGTTTAGATTATTGAAACATCTTTGCGCTGCTACTCAGGTTTTGTTTGCTGCCCATAATGCATGTTGTTCTTCATCTTATTTACACTAGTATGGTTTCCCTTGGTCGAGTTTACTCTTTACTGCAACATGAGTGATATATTTTATTCATTCCTTCATCTATTATCTATAATGTTATCATTCTATATCCAACCTCAATCAAATCATTCATCACCCCTTAAGCCACCACTTATTCCTATTTACATTGGCATTTGGCAGACTATGCTTTCATTCACATGTAGGATCTAATTGCTATCTATTTTACGACGTAAAAACTCAATCGTTAACTGCTGCAAATTTTTTTATTATTTGGTAAGCAAATTTTTGTTTGCAAACCAAAGGGATATGAGCCTACACCAGTTTAAAAAAGCAACAAGAATCTGGACATCATGCCCGAAGTTCTTGCAACACATCTTGTCTACTCGAAACTACCAGCTAGCAGACAGATTAAGCATTACATAACATTCTGGAACTAAGGGTGTGTTTGGTACGGAGGAAAATATTTTCATAGAAAATGAGTGGTTTTATCACTTATATTTCCTTGTTTGGTTGGTGAGTAGAAATTTTTTTCAAGTGTTTGGTTAGAGAGTAAAATATTTTTTTTATGCTACTCTCTTACCCCTTCCCCCAAATCTCTAAAAATTCACACAAACCCAAAGAAACTAATGTGTTGCTTTACTTTTTTACGCAAATATAACGTTGAAATTTGTGCTCTACAACTAAAAACAAAATACTTTTTTTTTGGTTGAAAAAGAAAGTACTCTTTCTATTGAAATAAAAGAAAATACTTTTTCTACATGATGAGAAGAAAATATTCATTTTATTAAAATTTTAAAAAAAATTCTTTTTTTAATCATGAAAAGAAAATATTTTTTTGTTGAAATGAAAAAAAAAAAAAAAACTATTTCTACATGAAAAGAAAGTAGATTTTTGGTTAAAATGAAAAAAATACTTTTTTATATCATAAAAAAAATCATATGTTCAAATGAAAAAAAAGATCTACTTATAACATCAAAAGAAAGTATTATTAATAATATTTTTATTTAGGATGGGGTTGGGGCGGGGCATGTGGGGGTGCGGTGTAGGGGTGGATTGGTGAGGATGGGGAATAGGGTGAGGAAGGTTGAGAAGGAGTGTTGAAAAACATTTTTATCTAATTGGAGAAAAATAAGTTCACGAGTAAAACGTTTTCCAAAATATTTAAGCCAAAGTCTCATCTACTACGATATTAATACGGCTACGCCGACGTCTTATGAATCTCAATATCAATGTGCCTTTTTATAGTACATTCGGAAGGTAAATCTAATTAGTTAAATACGATAGAGATATTCACAAGAGTTTGAGAATGAGTAAAACTAGCACTTAGTCAACAATATTCACAGGAGAAGAGAGAGATTCACGTTGATGAGACTAACCTGTTAGGATTTGGATTATCTTTATCATTGCCCCGCATTATCTAGTTGACTTGTTGGAAGAATTGCCGCTTAGGAAGAGCCTTTGTTAGTGGATCCGCTAATTGTTCACCTGTTGGATAGCCAATTTATTTCTCCAACGGTTGTAGCCCCAACTTTATAGTCTGCTTCAGTGGATGGTTTAGCAACTGTACTTGCTTTTTAGAAGACCAACTAATTAATGGATTAGAGCCAAGAAAAATTAAGTAGGCTGATGTGGAAGAGAGTGGAATGGACACCCCTTCGGCATCTAACATATTGTAGAAGTCCAGTATATCAAAAATGTACTTGCGTTGTGTAAGAATTAATCCACTATTGTAGGGAGTAACCTCTACTCCAAGGAAACAGTGCAGGCAACCAAGATCTTTAAGACAGAGTCGAGATGCCAACTTCGCTATGATAGACTGGACAGCTTGAGTTGCTTGTGATAATAATATAGTACACATAAACTGGAAGGAGGAGAAGAGAGTCACCACAAAGATAGATGAACTGTGAAGTATCAGAATGAGCATTATTAGAACCACATGAAAGTAAGTAAGAATGAAGCTCTATATACCAAGCACGAGGAGCTTGGCGTGGACCATCAATAACCTTCTTCTAGAGGCATACATGATTAGGGAAACGAGGATCCACAAAGCCTTGAGGTTGTTTTGTAGAAACAGTGTCATGCAAAGAGCCTTCTAAAAAGGAACTATTATTAACATCCAACTAGTGGATAGAGAAACCTAAGATGGCGTCATTGTTGGAGATAATGACATGAATTGTCGTGTGCTTAGCTACGGGACTGAATGTGGAGTTGAAGTCAAGGCCTTGTCGTTGGGTATATCCTTTAGCGACAAGCCGAGCTTTGTAGCGTTCTATTGTGCCATCAGTATTGTGTTTGATTTTGAAAATCCATTTGCATCCTATGACATTATGATGAGGAGAGGGGGGTACCAAAAACCATGTTTGACTGCACTGCAGAGCATCAAATTCTGCTTGTATTGTAAACACCATTGAGGATGTCGACTAGCTTGACAATATGTACTAGGTGCCAACAGAAGAGGGATGAGCTTGTTGTAGCCAAATAACCAAACATCTCTTTTAGTTTGAAACTATTGTTCATTAACCGTGTCACTGGTTGATTGAGTGATGAAACATGCAGGTTAGATAGCAAAGTCTGAGATGCAAATACCGGAAGAGAAAGGATCCGTGGCTGAGTTGAGTCCTGAGGTTGAAAAGTTTCATTTCCAGTAGTGTCGGCTGTAGAAATAGGACTATTATATGCAGCAAGTGAAGCCGATAAAGAAGACAATAGGGATGAAGAAGTTACATGTGATGGTGAGACAGTGGGCTCGTCGCTGGTCAAGGCAGAGTTACGGGAAACTCTGCTTGCTGGAACTATTGATATGTCACTGGGGAAGGAACTTGTAGAAGGAATTGCCATACTTCTCCCGTAGGTGGAGAAGGTTCAGTGGTATGGATTAGCCAAGACTTCAGTTCAGTAGGATTGACGCGAGGAAGATAATGTTGGTAGTTATTTTTAAAGGAAACACTGACTCTACAAAAATGACATGTCCAGAAGATAGAATTTCTATTTTTTAGGGTTGTAGCAGATGTATCTACTTCACATGTTTGCATACCCCATAAAGATACATGGATTTGATTTTCTATCTAAATTGTGGTTTATTTATGGTTTGATCCACTAATAGCATAAACAACTGAATACGTGGAGTTGTGAGTAGTTTGGAGCAAACGCTTCATATGGAAATTTATTTTTAAGAGTGGGTGAGGGTATGCGATTGATCAAGTATATGGCTGCCTGACATGTCGATGACCAGAAATGAAGTAGAACAGAAGCATAGTATAGTAATGTAAGGGTCGTCTCAATGACGTCATGATGTTTTGTTCGACTGTGCCCACATGTTGGGGAGTGTAGGTGGACATGTAAAATTTTGAGTATCCGGTCTATCTACTAAACATAAGATAGCAGCAAAAAATAAAATCAATAAAATCAAAATAGAAAATTCATTTGAAAAAATAGTTACGGTTATTGATAATAATGAATATAGCTACAAAGAAATTGATATGGAAGAAGACTTAGAAATAAGATAAAAGAAAGCTGAAATAATGAAAAACCAAATTGAATTCTTAGGAATACAAATAGATAAAAACGGACCGATTATCTTGCAGTACCTTGTCAGTAGATCTGGAGAAATAAAATTTTTCCATATGGCTCTTGTAGGTGTAGCTTGTTCCGGTTTTAATAGGCTTAAGACCCATTGTCTTAATTCTTCCATATCTGCTTTTTTTAGTTCTCTGCAATTTGAATATATCATAGTTTGTTCCCTTGAGTAGTAGCTCCAGATTGCATTTTGGTTTAGATAGTTGTTTGCTAGTTCATTTATGATGGTAGATATTCCAATTATCCTTTTATTTGCATAAAATTCTGGAATATTTATTCTTTCTATTTCTTCTTGTATTTCTATCTTCTCTGGTATGATTATCTCTCTTGTGAGTCCTATCTTGATAACTTGTATAATTGGCTTTATCTCTTCGTATAATATT